>CAUYRH010064063.1:0-58626 GCA_963574655.1 Perodicticus potto
TAACAAATATTAACAAATGCTCATGGCTGGGAAGAATCAACATTGTTTTTTTTTTTTATGGAATCATCGCTGTGTACAATAGTTCAATCATGGGGTACAGTGTGCGGGCTTCAGATACAATCAGAGATATTTTCATCAACCTGATTGCGATAACATTCAAGAGACTTTCTCATTACTATGTGAGAACATTTTTGATCCGTGTTTAGAAGTTTTCTCCTGACCATTCAAATATACACCACTGGTATGATCCTGCCCATGGTTTCATATTCTAAGTAGAAAGTGTATTCAACGTGGGATATCGGGTTGTTTGGATGACTCTGAAAAAGAAAGTCATCACTGTGTCCCTTGAAAGAGCATAAACACAAATTAAATCCCAGTAAAGAATTCACAAAGCCATCGGTATATTAAAAAATGTCTCCTTGGTCTTAGAACCAAGGAGAATGTACCCCAAATAAGCAAGAGAAGTGCAACATTAAAAAAAAAAAAAGTATGTGATCACTTAACTTTGCTCGAAAACAGGAGAAAAGTGCCAAGACTCCAACTGATGTAGACTAAATCAGAATTTCTGATTTTCAAAAAGATTTCTACTAAACTGGGCTTATTTACCTGTTGAAAGTTATCCAGAAGATGGCAGGACCCACCCCATGTAGCAGTAAATCATGAGTAAGATGACCAGGAAGGAAAATCAAGACAAAGAAGCAGTGTGTTCCTTTTGTTCTGAAAGCCCCTGGATGGGAATGTTAAGCAAGAAGACTATTATTGGAAACAAAGACACAAAGTTGCGATTATTAGCATTTTAAAAACTAAAACCTGTTAAAAACAACCAATGGAAATGTTGACTATTAATTAGACAACTCTGTATGCTATAAGCTCAAAAAAACAAAACACAAATTCCATTAATTTTCTTTATACCAACAACAATAATGATGACATTTCTAAGAATATCCTTAATAAGAAATATGTAGTCCAATGCAAAGAAACAAGGAGACAAGGAGATCTAAATGAACAGAAAAAATTTTACAAAGACAAGGAGAGATAAATGAACAGAAAACATTCTATATTTTTAGATGAAAAGACTTAATATTAATCAACCCTAAATAAATATATAAACTCAAGTTGATTCCAGTCATATGCTAATTAAGACAGTTTCATGAAAATTAGGAAGTTCATCCCCCAATTCTTCTGAGTAAACTGACAGATTACTTAAACTCTCTAAGGCACGTTTTCTTCGCATGTAGTATTGAGATCATAAGGAAACCTATTTCAAAAGGTAATTGTGAAATTAATTGAGATAACCCAAGCAAAGCACTTGGCACAATGCCCAACCCATAGTAACACCCACAAATTTTCATTTATATCGTATTATGTTTATTAAATAAACATATATACAAATATATGTATGATAATATTCATTGAAGCAGTATTTACAGCAAAACTTAGAACAGCCTCAAATTTCCATCAGTATTATAATTAATGATTAAGCACACTATATACACTGCATAGAAAAATATTAATAAAATTTATTGTATCTGTTTATAATCTAACATTTACAGCAAGTCACAAAACAAAATACATGTACATGTTTATGTAAAAAAAATGTAAAAATAGGTAGATATGATACCAGAGTTTCAGGTTCTTGGTCTCAGTGATTTGAAGAATAAATCTGCGGACCACAGATCAGTGGTAAGACAGAATTTATTTACAGAAAAGAATACAAAAACTAACTAAAGCTCCTGGTAGAGAGAGAAAACCCAAGTCGGGAGAGAAAAGCTCTCTCTGTGTCTCTCCCCATCTCTCTCCATCTCTCTGTCCAGGCTTTTTCTCTAGGAGTATATATAGGAGCATGGGTTTTTTCTATATGAGACCAGGAAATGAATGGACACAGTCTCTTCCACTGGGACAGGGGAATGAATGAATTAATGAATGGACATAGTCCATTCATGGAATTGAGACCTACGAAACTTACATAAAATTGACCTAGGCATAGGAAATGGGGGTTCCCTACTCAGTCATAAGTGCAAAGGGAAGGAGACACCAAGGCACCAGTATTTCCCCAGCAGTTGTCCAGGTGGTTTGGCTATTGGAGCTTCCGGTGGGGGTCGGAGCCCCCCCACCTTACCTATCCTCTAGCCTGCTGATTTCTCTGCCAACTGCCGCTGCACCAACACTTCCAAGGTGGAGGTGGCAGGTCCCCCAGCTCAGCTAGGCTAAGCTGGCTGGGGCACCACCTGTCCTGTATCAGATAGATGATAGAAGTTTTTAAAGCTAAGTATATATTAGTAAATTCACAGAAATTGTTCTGGAATAATATACACCAAATACATCTCTATTATCTGGAATCTTTAAAATGTTATACACTTGTTTACTTTAACAACTTTGAAATAGGAAAGCACAGACACTGTTTTGAGGTTCTAGTTGAGCTTCGAGTGATCCCTGTGTCATCAGAGCAGCCTAACTCCAAGCTATAGGCCTCCTCTCAGGACCACCCTTGCATAGCCCCAAGTGCAAGCCTGTCAGCCACCATTTTCCCTTCAGCTTTGTCTCCATTCTCATCTGAGCATGCTACCCCTGAGGACTGGGCCAGACTCTGTGAGTCCCCCAGCTTCCACCACGCCTTCTGAGATCTAGAGGTCTAACCATTCTGCCTTATGTTCTGAGAGTATTCTGAGAGTTCCTTGGTCTGATGATTCACTGAGGCCAAACTTTCCCCAAGACATACAGTTCCCTGCAGCCCTATCTAGTGAAAGGGTACCGTACCTCCTACTTTGTGGTCAGAAGATGGAGAAGGGTCTCCCTCACCACCCTGGGATATCTCCACGCAGTTACTTCATTGTCAGATGTGTGACTGCTTGCTCTTCAAGACCTTGCATTAACTAGCCCTCACCTCCCTTCCAGCCTCATATCTAGCCAATTCCTCAGCCACACCATCACATTCCAGACACCAGAACTATATACATACGGTTTCCTAAATCCATCATGTGTTTCTTGCTTCTATATCTTTGCTTTTACTCTTCTCCCTGACCAGAAGACTCCTATTTCTCCTATTTCTTATCCCCCTTACTAACGAGGTCTTAGTAATGCTTTAAGATGAACTTTAGTCAGTCCCCATCCCCACACAACAGGCTGGGTCAAACAGCCAAAGGTCTGCTTTACACACACATCCTGAGATGGAGAATTGTGCTCAGGGAATTTACTAAGAAATGCCCTTGGGGAAAAAACCCTGAAAGAGATGGAGGAAAGTGGGAGTGGGCTGAGGGAGATGGGGAACTGTGTGCAGTCCAGCCACAGCAAAGGCCTTTGCTGATTGCATAGGGAGCTCTGAAGCTGGAGTGATCCATCTGACTTGTTCCAATCTGGGGGAAGAACATGAGGCCTATACCCTCACATGTACCTGGTGAACCTCCAAGGAAAGGATGTGACCTTCCCTGAGGCATCTCCCTTCACTGTAAGCATATGGCCAGTAAGGCTCCAGCAGCAAGAGAGTAAGTTGGTGATCCGGGCTGTGCACTACAGTTTCTGCTGTGGGACCCTTCTCTGCTCCAGTGTGTTACCAAGATGTGTTAAAATGTAGCAGTCTTACCTCTAGACCAGGCTTTAGCAAATGCTCATTCATTTACATATAGTCTATGGCCATTTTCATACTATAATGCAGAGTTAAGTAGTTGTACAGAGAATATATAGTCCTCAAAGCCTGAAAAAGTTATTGTCTGGCTCTTTACAGAAAAAGCATGCCAATCTCTACTCTATTCTTTCATGTAACACTCCATAATTGGTGCCTGGAAATTGACTTTTGGAGGAAAGACTAACAAATTCATGTGTGGCTGAGAGAATCACACAGACTTGGGTTTGATTCTTGGCTCTGCCACTCAAAAGCTCTGATCTTAAGCATGCTGTATGACCTCTCTGAGCTCCTCAATACAATGAGATTTATTACTTCCTCTTCAGTGTTGTAGTAAACATTAAATGAGAAAGTATGTGTGGTTTACTGGCATAGTACCTGATACATACTATATGTTCACTTAAATGAGAGCCACTGGGTCCATTCAAAGAGTTACATGACACTTTAAGGTTTAAAAGGCTGAATTATGTCCTACTTCCCTATCTGAGCAAACTAAATGTGCTAATTCTATAAAAACAAAACAACCCCCCCAAAACTTTTGCACCTGCCCGATATATATGGCCTTTCCTGCTTCATAAATGTACCAGCGTCATGATGGTTCTCAGAGGTATCATGCTTTATATATCTGACCCAGATTCTAATTAATTGGAACCAGCCAGATCCCCAAAATGAGAAGTTCTATAAATTGAGAGTGACAACTAATGTGTCATTGCCATTCAGACTTCCATTTCATTAGCAGGTACAGCCTTGCTGTGAGCCAGCCCCAGGAAACCAAAACAGGACTTTAGATAGGCTAATCACTGTACTTCTAGTGTGGTTTTTAATGCCTATATATGAACAACTTTATTAATACCATTATATACTTAAACTTAATTAACGTTAAATGCTGTTAATCCACAAAGTTCAGTGGCTTAGCACAAAGAAGTAATTTGTTTCTCACTCATACAATAGTCCAAATTGGGTGTGTTTTCTATTGCTGCACAGCAAAATACCACAAATTTAGCAGCTTAAAACAATACAAATTTATTATCTCAAAATTTCTGTGGGTCAGAAGTCTTGGCCCAGGCTGGCTAAGCATCTTACCAGAATAAAATTGAAGTGTCAGCTTGGGCTTCAATCTCATATGAGACTTGGGTCCCCTTCCAAGCTCTGTGTTGGAAGAGTTCATTTCCTTGCAGCTGAGGAAATGAATGAGCTGAGGCCCCCAGTGTCATGCTAGCCACAGTCCAGGATGCTGTAAGTCACTAGGGGCCACCTTAGGTCCCTGCCAGATGCCCTCCATCCTCTTACAACAAGGAAGCTTATTTCTCCAAGGCCAACAGGATGGTCAGAATTCCATTTCATTAGCAAGTATAGCCTTGCTGGAGGCCAGACCCAGCCTAAGTCTGCTAGACTATACCTTCATATGACATAATGTGGCAGTCACCACAGTCACCTTCTCACAAGACATAACCTAATCAAGGGAGTTACTGTCCCAGGTCCTGCCACACCCTAGATGAGATGATGTGTTCCTGCCACCTGGTTTGTTCTCCTTCCCTTCTCATTCCATCTTTCTCTATCTCATCCTATTTCTCATACCACTAGACCAGTTACTGCCATTGTCCACCAGGGTCTGTAAGTTTTGGAGACTCTGTTGTTTGCCTATCTCCAGACACTTACTTCTCTTTCTTCTTTCCAATAAAAAGCTAATTGGTCTGGTAGCTACCCTATTATGCATAATTATATTCTTGACCCAAGAATCAAGTACCAAAGAGGCAAATCATTTTTATTTTAGGTAAACAAATTCTTTTTAGAGACCAGGTCTCCCTCTCTTACCTGGGCTAGAGTACATAGTACAGTGGCATCACTGTTGCTCACTGCACTCAAACTCCTGGGCTCAAGCTATCCTTCTGCTTCAGCCTCCTGAGTACCTGTGACTAAGGGTACGTGCCGCCATACCCAGTTAATTTTTCTATTTTGTGAAGAGAATAGTGTTTTGCTATGTTGTCCAGGCTGGTCTCTAACTCATGGCCTCAAGTGATCCTAATTGCCTTGGCCTCACAAAGGGTTAGAATTTCAGGCCAGAGTCATTGTGCCCTGCCTAAACAGGTAAATCTTGATTGGTAAGCCAAGTGTGGTGACTATGATTTTAGCCAGTGTGACCTGAGGAAAATGTAATGTCATGCTGCCAGGAAAGGTATTCCAGACAGCTAAGAACAAACACTAGAGAAAATACCTTCACCCTTCTGCTGCCAAATATTTGCAGACAGGCAGGCATGTTTGCCCATGAGAGAAAGCAGCCTTGAGGCTGGAATAAGAAAGGCAAGTGAAAGGATGGGAAGAGCCCTAGTCCTCAGTGATGTCATTCTGCTGCTGAATTAGCCAACCTAGAGGATTTCCCTGCATTGGGATCTCTTGTTATATGAGACAATATGCTTTGAGTTTAAGCCAGGTTGAAACTGAGTTTCCTGGTACTTCTAGTTGTAGACACCTAAGTGATTGTGTATGTGTATGTGTATGTGTATGTGTATGTATTAATAGTTAATTGTGGCACCCACAACAGAGCACAATGAAACTATGCAAAATATTGTGGTTCCCTTACTTCACATACTATAATTGGAAATGTATGGAGCAGCTACCTCAGGCCAAAGAATGATGTCAAGTTCACCAACATAAAATTTTCAAAATCCATTGCCCATGATTTTACTGAATGGCATCAGTACAGGTTTGGCATAGTTTATGTAGCGTTTCAGATTCAGCATTCTCCAGTTTGAGAATTTAGAGAAAATGTGCCAATGATAGACTTTAGAGAAGATGTTAATGATTTGATATTAAGATCTTGATTGAATGCCCCTTTTCAGTCCAAATCACTGGAGCAAAGTAGTCCAAATCAGAATTTAGTTGATTTATGCAAAACAAGATTGATTGTAAGGAGATAAATGAAATTCATGCTCAGGCTCCATTAGTATTGGGTTAACAGAGCTGATGTTTATGATATAAAATGCATTCTCAGTGGATTTTGTTGTTGTTATTGTTGTTTTACTGTTCCCATAAATATGCATCCCAGAAGCATAGATGCTGTGAACTGAGCGGTCCTTGACCCAGAAAGCCATATGAACTCTTGAGGAATCATATTCACCAAAAGTCAGTTGGCTTCTCATCCAATTAAGAGCAATTCACCTGATTCTGTACAGTGACTGTAAGGGGAAAGGTATCTTCTGCCGGTCAATACATTTCCATATATCTTGGGGAAAAAATAGAGGAGGCGAGTCATGTATTAAATTATCAAGGTAAAAATGCTTCAGTTAAATGGCTTCATAAAGCCAAACAGGATTACATTCTCTGAAAGTGTCTAGAGAAATTGTTCAGCCTTACATTTCTATTTTATATAAATCCAATAACAGGTAAGGCATACCTAGGGCATTTTGCAGACCTCAGGAGGTGATTCGTTCATGTTCATTGACTCACAGTACAAGTGACACTAGTAGTCGCTAAAAGAATGGAATGTTTCTTTTCTTTTAAAGGTGTATGGAAATGAGAAAGCTGAAGATCATTTGGGGTGGTCTATATTTAGACTAACTGATTTGCTGAGAGCATTTGTCATTCTTTCGAGGGAAGAGCCAGCCATGAGCCATGGCAGGCATCAGTACTAAAAGCGAGCTCTTAGAAGAAAGGGAAAATAATCTTTCCATTCTTGAAAAGCATTAAGAAGGAATGTTACCTAGTGCAAAGGCAAGCACAACAGGCAGTGAGGGAGTGAAAAAATTAAGGCATTTTCTGTATATTTATACAAAATTTTGCTCAACACATAGGTTTAGTAGTTAGTCTGTGAGTCTACACGTGAGCTTATCAGTGCCTTGCTTTGAAGAGGTATGTCCCATGGATATTGTGTCTGTATTGCATTCTCTGTGAATGCAGGTAATAACAGCTAACTAGGATTTATTAAGTTAATACTGTGTCCCAGCCTCTGTGCTAAGAGCTTTTTCAGGATTATCTCTTTATAGTATCTCAACAGCCTATGTTTTCCATTCAACAAAGAAGTTAATAGAGATACCAGAAATCAAAACCAGGATTCACAGTCAGGCAACTTTACCATTTTGGACAAACAGCTTCCTAGACCCCTTTGCCACCAATTACATTTCTGAGCTGTGTGATGCCATGTTTCTATGTGTCTTTGGCTATTTGGGGTCTGCTTTAGAGAAAATATTAAAAGGTGCCAGCTGTCTTTATTATCTGCATTAAATCAGAATGTTGCTCAGGTTGAGACAATTGACCAAATGAATATATCTGTCTTAGTAACATGTTGTTATGTTCAGCAGCAAATTAAGATTAAGAAGCTGAACTTATAGGGTGTTTTTGTTTGTGAATCCTGATTGATCTTCATCTTTATCTTCAAATATGTCTCATAACCTACTTAGTTCAGTCTAGTGCCTTGCCATCTGGCCTCTGGCTCATAAAAACAGTTTGATGTGATGTTTGGGACTATAAATTTAGGGTATTTGAACTCTCTTTACACCAGATGTCTAATAGCTCAAAATCAAACTCATGAAAAATAATTGCCCAGTAGTCGTCCTCCCCTGCCATGCTTCTTTACACTCTCTGTCATCCCAGTAAATGGCCACCCTTCCAGTAGCAACTGCACAAGTCAAAAACCTTGTTCTCACCCTTAGCTACTCTTCTTTCCTCAAACCACTAAGAAATCCTGTAGACTGTAACTTCAAACTATGTCCATAACATACCACTTCTTACCATTTCCATTGCTAGAGCCCTGGCTTAAGTCATCATCTGTTCTTAGACTTGCTGGTTCTTTCTCTGCCCATAAGTCAGAATAATCCTTTAAATATTCAGATCACTCAAAGCAAAGAATGGACATTCTGACACATTGAGGATAAATCCAAAGTCCACGTGGATTCCCTATGCTTAGCCTTCTTTTCTCCCTCTCCAAGTCTGCTCCGGTCACTGACGCTTGATCTCCTGGATGTTCCTCAGACACACAGAACATATTCCCACCTCAGGTTGGGAGAATGACCAGGATCAAAGAACACTAGTGGAAAGTACCTCAAAGTTGCTCTTAAAAGAAGTACCTGGACAAAGTAGGGAGTATTTGTCAACAAGTTGCATCTCCATCCTAGGGACTAAGACCATAGAAGTCAAGCCCAGAAGAGATTGTTTCACCATGATGAGGTCTTCAAGTGACAGTGAGGAGAGGTCCCAAGTTCTCCATTAGGCTGATGGATGTAGCCTCTGCAGGCATCACACTCCACCTGCATACAGCAATCTGGGTAGGATATCAGCATGGATTTGGGAGTCTTAAAGAGACCTAGATTTTATTCCTAACTCCACCACTTACATCAGCATATGACTATAGGCAGTCACAGCCTCTTTGAGTCTTAATCTCCTCATATTTAAAAATTTTGCAGTGACTTATTCCCTTGCAGCACAATATTTTGGGTTTATCAAAATATACCCATGGGAGTGTAGCATATATGAGCTATACCAGTTAAATATATCAGCTATACAAGTTAAAGATAATTTTGGCTAAAAGTAACACACACACTAAGTTATAGTAATTTAAGTAAGTATGAGTTTGTTTTTCTCACAGAGCAAGAACTCTGGAGATAGGAAGTTGGCAGCTTAGCTCAGCTGCTCAGCAAAGCCATCAAAATCTTGACATGGCCACCTTCCCTTGCTGGCTTATGTCCTCTTGCTTATTGCACTGGGAGGGCAAGAGGACTGCTGTAGTTGTGGACACAATGCCTACATTCAAGAGAAGAAGGAGAGAGAAAGGGATGACCAAGTAAGTTGTTTCTGTTTCACCAAAAATCTCTGGAAAAATCTATACTTCCAGAACTACCATATGGCCATTTGTAGCTGTAAGGAAAGCTGGAGAGATTGCTGCTTCAAGCAAAATGAAGGGTTTTTTTGTTTTTCTTTTTTGAGAAAAAGAGAAATAGAGATAGAAGTTGAGTACACAACTAACAGAGTCTGTACTGGGGTGAGAGGGTAGAAAACAAGTCTTGCAGGGAAATAAAAGACTGAGAATTGCTTTGAGAAAAATATAGTGTTGACTGAGACCCAATGTAATGTACAAGGAATTACCACCTGAGGTCATGAGACACAAAAAGAGAGCGAGTTATGATACATGAAGTGGAATAAGAACTATAGTCGGGGTATAAGTTATGATAGATGGGAGCAATTAGCTCTGCTTGGAGTGATGGAGGCATCCTCATTTATCTAGGCAGCAATTATTAATGTCTATTAAGCACTGGTCATGAATCAGGCATTTTCACACTAATTGCTAAGGTCTCTCCACTGACCAAGACAGAAAACCAGCTGGCCCTCTTGGAGTTTACGTTTTAAAAGGGATGTGGTCAAGAAACAAATAAATAGAATAATATCCAATTATGACAGATCCCAACATAGCAAATGCTATTCTGAATGAGAGGGTGTTCCCAGAAAAAGGAACTGCATGAGCAAAGGCTCAGAGGCAAAAAAGTGCACCTGCTGGTTAATTCTGGCTGAAATACTGATGAGGATGGAGGAACATCAGTGTTAGAATGGCTGCCAATGTCGGGCTTGGTCAGAGTGAGCAGGACTGATTCCCTTTCTTTACCATGACCTTCACAACTCTATCCCCGAGTGTCTTTGTCTATAAACTGGAATAATCCCTCACAGAGTTCTAGGGTATGTTTAATGGGAGAGTGTATATGCAGTGTCTGCCACACAGCCCCTGCTCCATAAGTGAAATCTGTCTTCTAACAACAGTGCTCCATTCATTCTTCCTCTTCCTTTGGAAACTGCTAAATTAGCCCTTTTGACTGAAGCCATCCCTTTCTCAGTAGATAAAATATCTTCAATTAGACATAAGGATATAATACTTAATAAATATAAAACACGAGGCACTTGCTGATTAAGATATTCATTTGCACTAATACACTCATTAATTCTGTCATTCAATGTCTTGTAGCACTTAGGACATGCCAGTCATTGCTCTAAACAAGGTGCCCACTAAAAATATAATGCAAGGCACGTGTATAATTTAAACATTTCTAGTTACTTCATTAATCAAAGTAAAAAGAAACAGGTGCAATTAACTGTAATAATCAGCATAAAAATATTATTGAAATATTTTAATTTCTTCAATTTCTTTCTTCCTTTTAAAATATCTTTTCATGCCAAGTCTCCCAAACTGGGTGTATGTTTAACTTTATAGCACATTTCTGTTCAGACCAGCCACATTCTAAGTGGTCTGCAGCCACATGTGGCAAACAGGTGCACATTGAAAGCACAGCTGTACACACTTAGGCAACAGTGTGGCCTGGGAACAAAACAGACGAGATTCTGCTCTCAGGGGTTTATACTCTAATAAAAATAACTGACCTTGACTCTCTGGATTTTTAATTAATTGGGGAGTAGGGTTTATATCTGGATTTTAGTGTGGTGACACTAAAGTCACAGAACATTTTCATCATCTCCTACTATTTCTAGGAGACGAACTTATTCAATTTTAATTAAAATCTTAACTATTGATCCACTATTTCACTTAGACACTTACAGTCCTCTTGTACAAACAGAGCTTGTTGCCAGACCCCCAACTTGTTGCCAGACCCCCTTCAATTAATACCAGACATAAGCCATACTAACTACTTCCCTTTTGTTTTAGTGGTTGTTTGATTTGATTACTTGTTTAACTGCTGAAACAAATAACTCCCCAATCTCTGTGGCTTATTACCACAAATGTTTATTTCTCAATCATGTCACAGATCAGTATCAATTCCTTGCCAGGAATTCTTATTTTAATGTTGTAAAATCTACCAATGTTTTCCTTAATAGTTTGTGATTACTAGATCTATTTAAGAAATTCTTCCCTATCCAAGGTGCCAAAGTTGTTCTTCAACATTTCAGCTCTATCCTTTCATATTTGAATTTTTAATTCAACTGTTAATTTGCACAGCAAGAGAAAAAGGATTTGTCTGTCTTGAGCCATTCTTATACTTAGAAAATTATGCACACATTCACACTTGTTTGGGGGTTCTGCATTTGATTTGATTTAACTGATATACACGGTTCTGCATAAATGTCATATATTTTTAAAGTTCCTATGGCTTGGTCGTATGTTATAAAATATGGTTGGGATATCATGATCTTTATTCCTCAATTTAATAGTATCTTAGCTTTTTGTTCTGCATAAAAGATATTCAAGTGTTAATTTGTTCAATATTCTGTCAAAATTAAATTGAATTTTTATAGTAATTTGGAAAGACTTAGTTAAAATGTTGAATCATGCTATCTATAAATATGACGTATCTTCTACTATCCAGGTCTTTTTATATATCATTTAATGAGACATTTAAATTATCTACACAAAAATATCCTCGCTGCTATTCGACCTTTCTCTTGGACTCTTATATCAACTATCAACTCATATTTTTATACTCACCATGTCTGGTTGATTTTCTGCGACAGATAGCTTGTTATTGCATCATGTTTCTAACATTGTCCCTTAATGTTTTTAAGGTTAATTTTTATGCATTTGTTAAGTTTATGTTCTATTCTGGTCTTCTCTACATCATGTTATTTTTTCCTGTGAGCTAATATTCTCCTGAGAATAGTTGCTGCCAATTTGTACCTGGTGGGGGAAGCCAAAGCCAAAGCCATAGAGCACGTCCTCTTCTCTCATTTAAGGAGTGGGGAATGCACCACAGAGTACACTGCCTCTGAATTCAACCGCTCCCTATACCAACCGCACTCACCCAACCAGGTAACCCTGCTCCTTAGGAAGCTTCCCTGCACCTCCATATTGGGCCCTATTTTACTGAGAGCTGCTATACAGCCCATAGGTAGAAGGGAGTTTGGGAAGACATTGGGGACAAGTCTTTGGGCCACTCCTGATATGTCTGTCCTCCGTGGTACCAGGCAAGTTCCCTGATGCTAACCCATGGCCTCTAGCTTGCCCTGAGCTGGTGCTGCTGCTTAAATGCTGTGCGTGGACAAGAGTTTTGGAAGCAGTGAACTTCCTAAAGCCATGTAAGAGAGGAAAGTGTCTCAACAAAGTGTTTACCTATATATTCCATGATCCTCAGCTCTCCTCTAAGTTTAAGCTATTTTTTCTTATGTAATAGAACCCAAAGACCTACTGGGTTCTCTGAGCCTTCAGCCTCCCTCCTGTTCATCTCTGTGGCATATCCAAAGACAGATTCAGCAGATCAGATCCATGCTAGATCATAGCATGGTTTATGTTTATTCTTCTTTCAATCAGGTATATATATGTATACACAGATACACATGGAAATATACATGTAAATTTTTCTGTTTGTGCTTTGTTGTTAATAACCAGAATTTTTAGAACTATGTAAATAATAGTTATTGTTCCTAGAATAAGTCCTATTTGGGTCCAGAATATAATTCTTTGAATAGACAAATAGATTTGATTTCCTAGCATTTTACTTAGAATGTTTCTCTCTGCATTCAGAAAGGATATTGGTTTGTACACTTGTGGATACACATTCTTCATTGGATGCTAATGTGGGAGTATACTAAGTTTTTAAAAAAGGAATGAATTTATATCTGTGCTATGGAACAGCTTATGTTGTATAAAATGTATGTATTCCTTAAGTTTAGGCAGGAACTTCCCCATACAACATCAGATCCAGCCACCCTTTTGTAGCTATTCATTTAGGGATCATTTCTCAGATTTTCTATGGTAACTGAACTAATCAGCTATTCTACCATTCCTAAATTAATTTTAGCAAATTATACTTTTTGGGGAAGTTAACTTTTTAAGACAAATTTGTAAATATATTAATAAAAGTTCTGTAATCATTTGCATTTGTGATTACCCTTTCTCATTCTAAATCTCATGAATTTAGAGGAAATATTTTCTTTTCCTCTTGACTGGATTAAACAATTTTTTTCTATTTTAATATTTTTCAATAAGCTGGTTCTTAAATTTATCTATTCTATGGTTTTTCTTTAAATTGTGCTTTTATCTAATAAACAATCCCTCTCCTGATTGTATAGGACTTGCTTTGTTGTTCTCTTTATAAGTTTTTACTTGCATCTTAGATCTTCAATTTTCACTGTAACTATAAACTCTTGTATGGCTTTGGAATTACTCTTGAATAAAACTGTGATAATATCTCCTAAATGTTTACAATTATTATTCTTATTACTATTTTCTCAGTACTCTATAAAAAGAAGAGGTTGTGAGTGTGGCCGTACAGACATGCTAATGAGAAGGCAAGGGTTAATTTCCAGTTGGTTAGGTGTTTTAAAATTGTTTATTGTTTGGTTATTACACTCTTGTTCCATAGCTATTTCATGCAGCCTGTTTAATCAATTGAGGAACTTACTGAGAATTCCTTTGTGATTTCTTAAAAGGTAATTTTTGGTGAGTGTTTCATAGACACTTGAAAAGAAAACGTATTTAATGAAGTATAAAGTATCTAACACTCTCAATTAAGTCAACAATATGAATTCAATTGTTTTTATATTTTATAATTTTTTACAATAGATTTATTATGGATTGAAGGAAATCAAAGTATTTCACTACTGATTCATTTCTTTCCATTTCTTTTCATAATTTTATAGTTGTAAAAGTTGTTTCTTATATAGTCTCATGTTATTTGGTGCACAACACTCATAGCTGTTTAAACTTCATTTAAAAATTCTACTTAACCCTTATTGTAACTATGTGCCTGTATTAGAATTGAGAATAGAATAGCACAACCATTCCCCCTCCTGTCTTAAATGAGAATAATCATAATAGGACCTATCTGATAGAGTGGTTTGGAGCATTAAAAACTATGATACCTATACCAGCCACCACTGACTAACTTCTCACTCTGTCTCACTAAATTCTTTTCACTTAAATTCTACTCTGTCAAATATTAATTCCACAAATCCCTCTTCTTTGTTAGCATTTGTCAATCTCTTTGTTAATTCTCTCATTTAATCTTTATGGGTTACTTTGGTTTTAGTGTGTCTCTTTTAAGTTATATTTTAAGTTTATTTCATAGAGAATACAATCTATTAGCATTTACTGTGTAAGGGCCAAGGGATAATTTACCCTCACTTTCTGAAGGCTCACTGAAAAATCAAATTACAAAAGGCAGATTTAGAAGAGAAATAGCATTAAAATGTGTTAGTGCCACAGAGTGACTGTCCCATCACATACTGGGGTACTGATGGTTACATACCCTTCCTCTTAGAAGAAAGGGAGATAGGGATCTGTGAGCGATTTTGGGGGGTAGAAAATGATTTTTAGGGGAATTCAGTGGGCTGGAAGAACATACAATGGCCTAGGACAAAGTCTAATGGGTCCTCAGAGCAGACAATGGTTTGTGGCATGTCTGTCCAGGTGTATTAACAAACTTCAGTCTTTCTTCCTATAATATGAGCTCAGTTGAGGAAAGCTCAGGGGAAGGACCGGTTAATTGCTTTCTTTTTTAACAGGTCTTTAGGAAGGTAAGGGAACTTCAAGAAACAATTTCTTCATGTGCTTGGTCAGAAACAGAGGTCTGCATGATGAAGGTCAGAAAGATTCTGAGGTTGCTTTTTCAGTCTAGCACCATATTTGGAGGTGTTAGTTTTAGAGCTCCAATGACTGTCATATGTTTGCTTTTACTACCTCTGTCGTTTTATTTTCTGTTTCTGGAGGTTTTCATGTCCTTTGCTAATTTTCTTCTTTAATTTTCTTCATGTATTAACTTTTATATGATAAATTGAGGACAATCCTATTTGTAAAATATACTATTGGCTACTTTAAAAATTCTACTTAACACTATTGCAACTATGTGCCTATATTAGTATGGAGAATGGAATAGCACTTCCATTTCCTCTCCTACTTTAATGAGAATAATAATAATAGGACCTACCTGATAGGGTGGATTAGAGGATTAAAAGATATGATACTTGTAATAGTATGACTAGTATCTGATACATAGAAGGACTCCAATGTTAGCTATAACTGAATCATTGTTACCGTGGTCATTGTTAGTTTTCCTCCATAGAAAATTTGGAAATTAAGACAATCTGACCTCCTTCTCCATCTCTCCCACTCCTTGTGTTTTGTTCCTACAGTGCATGGTATTTTTATTACTGTTAAAATATTTCTAAATAATGTGTCATCTATTCCATTAAGTATTCATGACAGGTGAATTTTCTTTGTGAACTACATTTATACCAGTCATTGAAACTTTGGCATGTTTAAATTATTCCAAGCACAAGTCATTTTGTGCCTCACATTTTCCATATTTCTCTAGGCCTTTTTGTTCACTGTTCATAAATGGTAATTTTTCTGCATTAGGAATACTTGAGTTATAATTCTGTCTTACATGCTTCATATTGTGGAAGGGAAATCTGAAGTGAATTTAGGTTTCTTTCATTGTGGGTGGCCTGATTTTTTATTTTATTTATTTATTTATTTATTTTTCTGTATGCTTGAATGGCCTTCCTTACTTTTGATGCCATAACATTCTTCCAGGATGCTTTAATTTTCTAGCAGGAAAAGACATGTGTCTTTTCACTACATGGACCCGACACATGGTGATCCCTCCATTGAGAGATTTGGGTCTTCTTTCCTCATTTAGCCCAGGAACTTTCTCTTGGCTCTGAATAATGCTTCTGCTCTAGACATTCCAAAGTCATCTTCAGGATCCAGTTATTTCTTTATATAATACCTTCCTTAATATTTTCTTTAGAGATCTTTAACTTACTGTACCTTTACTTTGCATTCTATAACCCTGCTTTTCTAATCTAGCTTGGTCATCTCAGCTTTCATGTCTTACGTTTCTTCAGATTTATAGAGAGCACAAAGGACAGAATACATGAAGTTAACTTTTTATTCCAATAGTAACCATTTTCGTAGTTATATTCCTCATTTACAACCTCAGTGTTATAATCCTTACTCATTTTATGTTTTAGATGTTTTCATAGACACCATAGTACTTGCTTATATATTAATTTATTTCTAAATAAAAAATAGAATTTTTCAAGATCTACAACTTGTGCCTAAATATAATAAGAAAAGTCTTCTATGGTTAATTTTGTATTTATGTGGATGTTGGAAGAGCCCTTATGTTATGCTATATATTATATACATTAAATATGCTAGAAGAAAGGTCAGTGTAAGTTATAGATCACTAGTTCAGTGACAAAATAACCCCAGTGACCAGAAAGAATAAGCAAACAGTAAGACTTTAATAAATGTTGGCCATCAACAGCAGTAGCAGAATCATTGGATAAACTTGACTCCCTAAAAATTTTAAATTCAGGGCACAGTGGCTCACTCCTATAATCCTAGCACTCTGGGAGACTGAGTTGTATGGCTTGCCTACACTCAGGAGTTTCAGATCAGCCTGAGCAAAAGTGAGAACCCTTCTCTACCAAAAATAGAAAAACTAGTGCACACCTCTAGTTCCAGGTACGGGGAGGCTAAGACAGGATCACTGTTTGAGCACAAGAGTTTAAGGTTGCTGTGAGCTAATGATGATGCCATAGCACTTTACCCAGGGTGACAAAGTGAGATTCTGTCTTACAAAAAAAAAAAAAATTAAATTTATCTACTGTAAACATATTCAGTGAATGAAATCAGAGATGAATTACAAACAGAAAAATTCCATACGAATGGAAGACATTGTTATAAAATCTGTAAAACATTGAATATAAACAAAAAGCTCTATAACCTATAAGAAAAATGATTACATTTTGACAGTTTCTGTCTATATAAGCATAAATGTGCTTACTAACATATAAAAAGAAATTGAGCCTTACAGGTAGTTAAGAAATTGAAACTTTTATATGTTTATGTTTGATTTTTCACCTACAGAATTAAAAACCTTTTTAAAAATTATAACAAGTACTAGCCAAGATGTAGAAAAAGGTGCTCTCTTAAACCAACCAATGGTACATGTATATGCAAATATATAGGTATAAAATGTTCATTCCAGTATTTTTTATAATAGAAAATATACTAGTGAGGGTAAGGATAGGCTGTGGCAACAAAGAAACCCAGCAGATATTCAGTTGCTCAAAAAATACAGACATTTATTCCTCTCTGACAGAGATTTCCAGGTAAACTGGTTAGATAAGTATGGCATCTCTACTCCTTATGGTCATCTGAGTACTCATTTCCTTCCAACATATTATTCTGCTGTTTCCTGAGACATTTTCATAATATCCAGGGTTGAATAGGATCTCCACCACATCCACGTTGCAATCCATGTGAATGGGGAAGAGAGTGGAATAGACATGCACGCAGCCTGAAGGTCTAATTTCAGAAGGAATGCATAGCATTTCATTGTATTCCACTAACACAGTCTCATTTATGCATTTAGCTGCCAGAATCTTTGGGAAATGTAATGTAACCATATACCCAGGATGAAAATGAATTTGGGTGAATAACTACTGATCCCTGGCTCAAGAAAATGCTTACTAACAATTGAAATGTCTATCAAAAAGGGAAGAAATACAGTATCTCCATTCAATGGAATATTAGGTATCACTTTTTTAAAAAGGCAAAGCTCTTATTCTGCTGGATATTTGTAACAGAAAGATCCTCAATATAGATTGTAAAATATATTAACAATATATAGAAAAAGTACATTACCTTGGTTTTTAAAAAGAGAATACCTACATATTAATGCTTATATACAGGAATATAAACAGCATGGTTATAGAAGAAACTGCTAATAGAGGTTTTATTCTGAGTTGAACAAGGAATATGATGAGAAGAAAATTTACTTTCCAATAAATTCTCTTTTTGTGTTTTTTTAGCCATATATGTATTATTAGTACTATCAAATATAAATATGGAAATATGAACAAATTCTTCCCTTTCTTAATACCATTCAGCAATTGTCTGTTGCTAAAAGATACTGCCCAGCCTTACTGATACATTATTCAAGCTCCTTTCCTGTCTTATGTTTTGAATAAACTTAAATCTTCCTTTCCATGCTATTCCTCATTTTCCTTCTTTCGCTCACTAATAACTTATTGTCCTGAAATATCCTTTTCAAAAACCCTGATACCCTATATTTCATTTCTTTTTTTCCTCACAAGACTAAGTTTTGTGCCATATAATGAATATGATGGATCTGTTTATGTATCTGTCTCTCTCCAGGTGAGTGAAAATTTGAGGACAAGGGGAATTTGTTGCTCTCCTTGTCCCTAGCAGAATGGGTAGCAAAGAGAAAGGTAGTTGATAAACATTTGTGGAAATGAAAAGTTCTTCCTGCTCACTTAATTCAACAAGCATTCATTAAATGACTACACAGCTCCTGCCTTAAGTTTCTTCTCTGCTCTTCAAAATTTTTTACAATTTCTCTCTGTTTCCCTGTGTATTTTCTCCTAATAATTTCTGTTCCCTCCTCCTCTATTACAGTTTAAAAGACACTAGCTGTAGAGTCCAGCCATGCAAATATCAATTAGGGAACAATGCAATGTGTTTCAATAAATAAAGGAGTACATTGGTATGAATACATGTTTTTTAATATTTATACAAATATTTGATATAAAAATAAACATATATGTATGTATATGTGTAATCATTTATATGTACCTTAGCTCTATCCACTGAGACAGTCTAAAATTAATGATACCACAGCACCAATGAGCACATCTCATACCTAGATATCTCAGTTTGTAAATACCATTACCCAAGAAAACTAACCAGGGAGCAAAATGGCTGGTTGCAAGACTGGAACAGAGAAAATACAAGTTAATCCTGGAAAATCTTTAGTATGAGAAAAGAAGGAAGTGTTCAAAAGTGATTGGAGCATAGGGAAAAGAACACAGGTGCCAACATAAAGGAGTGCAAATGAACAAACTTGGAATAATTTGAGCAACAAAATAAATGATGATAGTGAAGAATTGTAACTCACAGAATAAAGCAAATATCTATCATCCATAATGAATGGATAATTTAATGAATAAATAAATAAATTAAGGATAATTCTTCAGCAAAATTCTAATTAATAAATATAAAAGGACTAATAGAACACCACCATTAGGCAAATACCAGGATAAGTCTGCATATAAGATTCATCAATGGGCATTGAAATTAGAGGTCAAATGGATGATGAGAACAGGATATTAGAAGTCCCAAAGTCTTGTAGTCACATGATACCCATTCAATACAGGGGAGAAAGGTAACTTTATGCAGAGCAACCTGGTAAATACCACTTTAACCACACGACCAAAGTTAATCACCAGCAGTGAGATGCTTTGACATCAGCTGCCTCCTAGAATGATGCACAGTTTGGTCCTATTCTTGTCAAAAATACAATAAAGTATGACTTCAGGTAATAATGAGAAATCATCTAATAAACCTAAATTGAACATAACTGGCCGGTAGTCTTTACAAGCAAGAGTCACAATTATGGGAGACAAAGAAAGGTTGACTGAAGACCTGATACAGATTACAGGAAACTAAAGGAACATAAGAACAAGTATGATGTAGAATCCTGGATTGGATTCTGGGCCATAAAAAGAAAAAAATCAGTAGGACAACTAATTCTGATTAGGCAAAGTTATATACATAGTATATGTGTACACATATGAGTTGATTTCCAGTGTTAATTTCCTGGTTCCGGTCAAATTACCACAGTTAAGCGAGTTAATTAGAAGAGACTAAATGAAAGCAGGACAGGGTCCTGCTTTGTAACTTTGTAACAAAAGTTTACTACTTTGTAACTTTTCAGTATCACTAAAATTTTTTTTGAAATAAAATGTTTTTTAAAAGGGAAACAAGTTGGGTTATTTATCACTGGGTTGCTCTTTCATAGATAAGGGAGCCCTGCTGAATATAAAAGTTCAGAATAATTCTCTAACACCTAATAGCTAATGTTTAAAAGCATTTGTTTTTATCCTCATTTCATGTACTCTGACTCTAGGGTTTTTCTTATGTATCAGGAAGAAGCAACGTCTTCTTATTCATTTGACCTGGGGAAAACTGCCCTTATCTCTAAACTATATAGATTGTTAAAATAAGGGAAAGCACCAGATGAGGCTCCAGACAGAACTGGTATTGCACTTGCTGCTCTGATTCTCCACGTGGCCTTTAAAGCTACAAGCTGTTTAATCAAAAATCATTGGCTAATTTCCTGTAAATCTAATCATGCAGCTTTAGAAGTGGGTTCTGTAGTGGATAGAAAATGAAAAGTCAAGGATTATACACATTGTTTGAGATACACAGAGTATTCTGCATACAAATTAACTTAATCTATTAACTATTTTTTTCAAAACATGAGTGAGTTTTTGTTGAGCTAATACAATACAGACTAGCAAAACCAGGCCATGGGAAAAGTCTCCATATGTGAACTCAGAAGCTTGGAGTCCCACTTTGGGGAGCTGAGGCAAGTGGACTGCTTGCGCTCACAAGTTTGAGACCAGCCTGAGCAAGAGCAAGGCTCCATCTCTAAAAAATAGCCAGGCATTGGGGTGGGTTCCTGTAGTCCCAGCTAGTGTGGAGGCTGAGGCAAGAGGATCACTTGAGCCCATGATTTTGAGGTTGCTTTGAGCTATGACACCATGGCATGAGGGTGACAAAGTGAGAGTCTATTTCAAAAAAAAAGAAAGGAAGAAAGGAAGGAAGGAAGGATGGATGGAAGGAAAGAAGGAAGGAAGAAAAAAAGAAAGAAGCAAGTTGAGGTCATATTCTGACCCTGGTGCTAATTTTAACATAAAATTATATAAGGTATATGAAAATAAGTTCTTAAATAGGGATGGGGTCACTGGTTTATTAAATGGGCTAACCTCATCAGGGTACCCTCAGCCATCATCTTTTTATTTCTCCCATCACACTTTTCTAACATGATTGATTGGAATTAATCTTTATTACCTTATGACATTTTGGAAAGATCTTGTGGTTTTCATTGTTGATCATAAGGATCTTATTTTCATGTGTTAAAAGTCCAATCCACCTAAATCAATATGCAAGGTTAACAGCAAATTTGCTGTCCTTCCTTCCACTCATGCCTACCACTAACGTCCTCCTTGCCCCATCCACAAACACTCCAGCTAAGGCCTAATCCCCAAGTTGAGAGCCTGCATGGGGAAAATGAGCTGTGATCTGTGTCAGCCTCCACCTTGCTTTTTATTCCCACATTTCCCACTTCTAAATCCATAGAATTATAAAAAGAGGCCTCACTTGTGCCCCACTCGGGACAAGTAATAAGCAGAACAGTCCTTTAGGGCTAATATGACTACACAAGAAGAATATGAGCCTGTGAAACACCTCAACCTTCTTCCATATCCTATAAACATCATTGGGAATTAATTCTTCCATGCAAAACCTTTGCAGATCTTCCTCTAGCCAGCAAGGCCACTACCTACCTTGGGGCCTACCTTGGCCACACATGCCAGAGAGCCCTAACACATTTACTGGCCTTGTTATGACTTCCCAAGGTGTCTCTTGGCTTCCTGGCATGCTCTAACTGCTGAAGAATATGTAAGATAGGGAAATTTTTCTGTAATTCTCTGGAAGATGCTACAGTAAGAAGTTCATCTAGTAGTTAAGTATACCTGGGCTTTAGAGTCAATCACATCAGGATTCATTATTTCAACCAATATTTATTGAGCATATAATGTATTCCAGGCTCTGAGATTCTGAGATACAGACATTAATAGAACAATGAAAATTCACTGCCCTGGTGGAAGCTACATTCTAGCTCATGAAGCAGGAAGAAAAGAAAGAAAGAGAGAGAGACAGAGAGACAGAGAGAGAAAGAGAGAAGGGGAGGGAGGGAGGAAGGAGAAGGAAAAGAGAAAAGAAAGAAACATGTAATACATGTACAAAGAAATCACATGCCTCCTGATACAATGCACAAATAGGGGGGACACAGCATCACTTCCTGGCATTTCTGTGAAAAAATATGTATAACATGATCCCAATAGTGAAGAAACATCAGGCAAACCCACATTGAGGGATATTCTACTAGAAAAGTATTCTGTACTCTTTAAAAATGAAAATGTCACAAAGACAAAGAGATACTCTTCCAAATTAAATGAGACTAAAAATATACAAAAACTAAAAGCAATGCATAATCCTAGATCAGATCCTAAAGCAGACTTTTTAATACTATGAGGGGTATTACTAGTTCAGTTCTCAAAATTTGAGTATGATTAGGGCATAGTATTGCATTAATGTTAATTTACTCTATTGCATTTACATTAAAATACTTTTATTATTGTGAGATACAGACTGAAATATTAAGGGACAGAAGTTCCCTTAAGATACCTGAAAATTATTCCCAAATAGGTCAGTGATGATGGCGATAATAGCAAAATTATCACAATAAGACCTGTATATAAGAGAGAACAATAAAAAGCAAATAGCGTAAAGCCTTATTAATTGGTGAATCTGGATAAAGTGTATATCAGCACTCATAGAGCTATTCTTGCCAACTTTCTATGGGTTAAGAAGTGTTCAACATAAGAAGTTAAGGAAATAACATGAAATAATAATAAATGCTCTGAAGAAGAAATGGAGATAGAGCAGGGGGTCAGGGAAAGTCTCTTGTGATATGACCTGTGAGTAGAAATCTGAAGGAAGTGAGACATGAGAACGCCATGGGAAAGGGACCAAGGACCTCGACATGGCAGTTCTCTGGTGTGTATGTAGAACAGCAAGGAGGCCAGAAGGAGAAAACAGAGTGAACGATGAAGGAGAAAGGTGAGCCTGGTCAGGGGTCAGGTCAAGAAGGGCCTTGTAGACCATAATAAGAACATTAGGTTTTATTATAATTGTGATGAAAAACTATGGTAAGGTTTTCAGCAGAATAGGAAGAGGTCTGACTTCCATCTTAAATAATTACTCTTGGCCACTTTGTGGAAAGTATAGTGGGCCAAGAAAATAAAATATAGTTGATATATTCAGTCAGGGAAAGCTTGAGCAGGCAGGCGTCTGGGCGAGACAGGATGTCAAATTAGACTGGGGTGCTGCTGGTGAACATGGTGTGACGTGGGTGGATTCTGTGTGTATTTTGTAAGTCTTAATTGACTAATGTATTGGCTAATGGACTGGATGTGGAGGGTAAGGGAGAAATTGGAGTTAAGGGTTATTCCAAGTTTTGAGGCCTAATAAACTAGGATAATATTATGCTGTTTTACTGACTTAGAGTCTGTTTAATGAGGGAACAAACTGGAGGGCAGCAGCTTCCTGGGGCTCCTAAGCATTCAAGAGTCAGGAGTTGAGAGGCCTTTTTCTATTAGAACCCAACTGCTCCATTTATTTTTATTTTATTTTATAAATAACTTTTATTTATTTTATAAATGACTGATTTATTTTCTCACAGTTCTGGAGTCTGGAAGTTAAGGAGCAAGGTGCTGGTTTCTTTTGAGGCCTCTCTCCTTGCCTTATAGATGGCCACATCACTCTCATCAGTATTCAGTAGGACAAAGTGGTGTATTATTTTTTAATTGAGATTGGTCCTTGAGGTGCCATCTTCCCTTGCTGGGTAGCTTCAGAAAATAGTATTTCTTATGAGTACATAAAGTTATTTTTCTCAAGAGTAATCTTTGACTCTAAAGGTGGCACAGTTGCCCTGTATTGTTACACTGGCCTCCACATGCAGCAGAGAGGAATAAAAAAGCAGTTCCCCTCAATTTCGTGCTAACCAGAAATGGCAGAGATGCGGTGGATATTGTAAGAAGTTAGAGTTATGAAGTGTTCCTTGAGTGCCAGCCACCTTACCAGGACGTTTAGCTGCTGTATCTTATTTAATCCTCACGACAAAGCTGCAAAGGATGTGTTATTGCCCGTATTTTATAGATGGGAAAGTTGAGGCTCAGGGAAAAATAACTTTCCTCTGCACATACTGCTGGAAACCAGAAGATCTGAAAAGGGCAGAGAAGTCTGTCTGACCCAAAGCCTTAAGCTCTCTGTCGTGTCTTATCTTTGGGTATGAAAGACTCCTCTAACCTGCACACTGACATTTGCCACTGAACAAGATTTAAACAATGCCACCATTCTGGGCTTGGGCAACATTGGTAAGAACTGTTTTCAGGACAAGATTTAAAAAGTCCCACGACATGTAGGACTTTCAGAAAGGAAGATGATGGTGACTAAAGAAATTGGTGCTTGTGAATTTCTCTAGTGAAGAGGAACAGTCAAGAGGTATCCAGGACCCCGTGGCCCTACAGTCTTCTCATTCCAGCATCTGTGAACTTGGGAGCTACCCAGAAATTCTCTGGAGAACGTATGTCAACTAGCCTCTGCACAGAGGGAAAGCTTGCCAGTTTTCCTTCCCCGAGTGTCTCATGCTACTCGCTTCCTGCTATTGCACCCAGATTCTACCCAGATGCGATCAGTAGTCACTGCTTTCATCAAGACTAACATCTGCCTCTCAGAGAGTGTTCAGTGGGTCACCGTGGATTACCATAGTGTTTACACCATCTACCTTGCTGCCATCAATGCCTGGAACACCCTCTCCTCAACATATGCATACAGGCTTCCTTAATGGCTGTTCCCAGAGTACCAGTCAGGCCAGGTTTTTTCAGTAAACCTGTCCATATTTGCAGCCCTGTTATGCACTCTGCCTAACTCCTGCAGAGATCCCAATGCTGGTCCATGGTATGTTCACTTCTGCTTCCACGTCTAAATCTCCAATCTCACTATGTCTTTTGCTATTTGCTCAGTCCACCCATCAGCCTGTCAGTCAGTCATTTAACAAATCCATAAAGAAATTAAGAGCTTGGACTCTGAAGTCAAATGCTGCTTGGCTCTAATCTAAACTCCACCATATTTTCTATGTATATATGGGCACATTACTTAACTTCTCTCTGCCATATTCTTATCCATAAAATGGGGATAGTCATAATATCTCCCTTATAGGCTTCATGCGGCAATCAAAAGATAACCTGTGTAAAATCCTTGGGATGGAGTCTAGTGCATAATAAGTGTTGAATAATTATTTGCTAATATAATTATTTGCTGTGTGCCAGGCCTGTGCCACCTGTGGGAAGTAGCCTCATAGTCTGCAGGGTAGAACAAAAACAGAATACAGAAGGGGGAGTGATGTGCCACACCTTGGGAGTCACACAGGAGAGGGCGTCCAGAGCCAGGAGAGACTCCACAGGGAAGTTAAGCAGTCAGGGAGAACCAGACATGATAGACACATTGACTGAGACACAAACCTCCCAGGCAGAACAAAGACACTGAAGGCTCTCACACCATTGAAAACCTGGGGCTTGGTTTTAGTGTGTCTGTGTGCCTGGGTGCAAGAGGGGGTGACCAGAAGTAATGCTGGACAGGTGGATGATCCCCATCTATCAGGAAGTGTCTTGAATTGTGTAGAAAGGAGCCTGTCCTAAAATACAACCTAGAAGTGAGGGAGGCCACCAAAGCACTTTAAAATTGTATGTTTTAAAGTCAATTCATCCTTTGAAAGAATGTCTCTGAGTATTCCAGCCTCCATTGATAGCTCCCTTTTTTAACATATGAGAGGAGGCAGCAATCAAAACACTCTACTTATCACTTGATAATATAAATATAAGGTCTCATGTCACCCTCAGATAGTTTTAAGCATTGCTATTTATCTCCAGAATTAGATCTTAGGTCTTTTATTTCCCTTTTCTGTGCTGAATTCCCAGAGCTGGCAGGGAACTTTGCAGCCAATGAGCTCATCCTCTCCATTTCCCAGTAGAACCCAGGCCAAGGAGCTAGAGGGACTTGCCCATGACCACACAGCTCATTGTTGCAGAGCATGCAATATATTCAGTGATTGTTACTTTACCTACATATGTTAACAACTGGTTTTTGAAGCTGGTTGTATCAGCAAGGTTGAGGTAAGAAGAATATTTCTTACTTTGAAGTCACCATCCAGACTAAAGCAAATCTGGACTTGGAATGTACTGTGCTTGCCAGCATAGAAATCAGGCTATGTCTGGGTAAAACCGTTCGTGAGACAGCACTATATTTCTCAAAACCCCCAGTGCTCATTCTATTCATTGAACCAGGGTAAAATGTTAGGGGTGAGTGTGGGAAGCACTGTGACCCACTGCAACGCCAGGCACACTTGCAAGAGATGGAGTAGATCTGCGAGGTTGATGGAGCGTGAAGGGAGCTGGGTTTCAGAGGCAATGCCCAGGGCTGGTAGGCCACAGCATGACAAGTAAGCCATTTCCTCCATTCTTAGATGTTATCAAATGGTTTAATAATATATTTCAGAAAAAATAGAAAATAATGAGCATTTCAGTTAAAGACATAACTCTATTTTAGAAAGAAAAAAATGTTGTTTAAAATCAAAGGTGTAGATTACATATGGGTGTCAAGGGTGGAACATTTTCTTATCAAAGGTTCTCCAATGATCTCACTTCAGTTCAGAAGTAAAAGCCAGTGCATTATTGATGCAGTCTTAAATGGCCTTGGAAATGTCTGTGTAGAGGCAATTGACTTTACGGCTAAATGTCAACAGCCAGGAAACTGAGTTGATGGGGTGATGGTGCCTTCTAATTTACTGCCTATGTGGGCAGAGACATGTGTGCACCAAAACCACCCCTTTTCCATAGTGCAGAGTTGAAATTCTGGCAGAAATGATCAGACGCACGCTGGTTAATTAACGTGATGTGCTGCTGCAGAGCAGACTGGTAAATCAATACTGCTGCTATTACAGTCCCCTTCAGGCTGCAATTCTCTGTTTCAGTGCTCTCATGACGCCCTGTTTCTGCATTCCCTGACTAATTGCTCAACCTGGCAGCCACATGGATTATTGCTGAAATTCCAGCTGGCACCAGGAAGATGAAACACCCTGAACAGAGGAATTTTACTATGAGGAGGGCAAGGGTGGGACACCTCATGGAAGTCCATTTGGCTCAGGAGCTTTGGAGCCAGAGGGATTCATATGGATCCTCGGTCTGCAAATCACTAGTATTTAGCTTTGGGTAGGTTGCCAGGTTTCTGTTTTCTCATCTGCAAAATGAGGTAATAGCCTAAAATGGACCCTCTGTGCTGCCCTTCCTCCCCCCACCATGCATGTCTCAGTCCATTCACTCGCCTACCTCTGAAATGGCAGTTCCACGTCTCTCTCGCAATTTCCAACATCTCCTCCCTCCTCCTCCCATCTTCTCTTACTTAAGAGATAGACTTGTTTCTGTTTTCACTGAGAAAATAGAAACAATCAAAAGAGAAGATCTGTGTCCAGCCAGTACCAGCTCTACCAACTTATCTGCCTCCACCTCCTTAGTGGCACTGCCTCAGTCCAGGCTGCAACCGACCCCGCTCCTAAGCAGTGCATCCCACCTGCCTCCCCTCCTGTCCTCAGGACATCGCTCCAGCACTGCCCCTCTCTCTCTATGGCATCAGCAGGTTTAAAAATATGATGAAATAAGCTCCCATATTAAAATAAAACCTAACCAAAAAAAAACCTCCCTGGATGCCACATCCCCCTTCAGCTACTGTCTTTCCACTAACCCCTTTTGTAGAAAAACTCCTAGACAAACTATCCATGCTACCTCCTACCACTTCCCCTCCAACTATTTTTTTCTTCAAACCTTGTCAGTTAGGTTATCACATTCACCATGTCACTGCATCTGCTACAGTTAAGGTCCCCCAAATACATTCCCTTTGCCAAATAGGATGGCCAATCCCTAAATCTTACATCACTTGACATTGTAAGGTTCACTTGATGCTCTTGGTATTCTCTCTTCTTAGGATCATTTTCTTCCCTCAGGTCCTAAAACACTCCTCTCAGGACCACCTCCCTTACCAGACTTCCTGAACAAGTTCCTTTATTTATCCTTACTAATCTTCTTGTTCTGTAAATATAAATATTGGGATGCTCCATGATTGTGTCCTATGATCACTTAAGTATCTGCACTCACTGCCTACATAGTGAGCTCATCTAGTCTGATGGTATTAAATACCATCTATATGTGAATGAGTCCCAAGGTATTACTCCAGCTTGGACTTCTCCCCTGAATCCCAGAATCATACAGACAGCTCCACTTCAATTCCAAATAAGCATTTCAAACTCATCCTAAACTCATCTACTGGACCCCACCTCACCCTTCATGCCAACATGCTTCTTCTTCAGTGTTCTTCCTCTTAATAAATAGCACCTTCATTCACCCCACTGCTGTCACCAAAAACATTAAGATCATGCATACTCCATATCCAATCCCTCAATAAATCCAATTGGCCCTGCTTTCAAAATGTACTCCAGTTAACCACATCTTACTGTATGCAAGGCCAACCCAAAATTACTTCCCTTCAGAGGTCGCAAGAGTCTCCCAACTGGACTCCCTGCTTCACCTTGCCCTCTTATAATCTGTTTTCCACACAGATGCTGAGTGAATCTTTGGTTTGTTTGTTTATATGATATCAGAGTATTATGGGGGTATGCATGTTTTAGTTATGTAGTTTGCTTTTGTGTATTTTAAGTCAAAATTATCAGTGTGCCCTTCACTTTGAGAGGGTGCAATGTACCAATTAGGTGTGAATTTACTCATCCCCTTCTCCCATCTTCCACCTACTTGAATTCTGTTGAGTTTTGCTTCCACGTGTGCATATAAGTATAGATCAACTAATTCCAATTTAGCATTGATTGTGTGTGGTGTTTGTTTTTCCATTCTGGCAATACTTCACTTAGGAGAATGGTCTCCAGTTCCATCGAGGTTATTACAAAAGATACTAGATCACCATTTTTTATGGCTGAGTAGTACTCCATGGTATACAAATATCACATTTTATTAATCCATTCATTTATTGATGGACACTTGAATTGTTTCCTCATCTTTGCAGTGTACAGTTTGTGAATTGTACTGATCTAAACATTTGAGTGCAAATGTCTTTTTCATAAAATGATTTTTTTTTTCGTTTCAGTAAATAGCTACCTAATACTGGGATTGTAGGATCAAATGGTAGGTTTATTTTTAGTTCTTTGAGGTATCTTCATACTATTTTCCATAGAGGTTTTACTAGTTTGCAGTCCAGCCAACAGTGTATCAGTGTTCCTTCCTCTCCACATCCATGCCAGCATCTGTGGCTTTGGGACTTTTTGATATGAGCCATTTTCACTGTACTTAGTTGTTATCTTAAAGTGGTTTTAATGATTAGAGAAGTTATGCATTTTTTCATGTATTTGGTGGCCGTTAGTCCATCTTCATTTGAAAAGTTTCTGCTCATGACTTTTGCCCACTTTTTCATGGGGTTGTTTGACATTTCTTAAAGATTTGCTTGAGTTCTTTGTAGATTTTGGTTATTAGCCCTTTACCGGATGCATAGCACACAAAAATTTTCTCCCATTCTGTAGGTTGTTTATTTACTCAATTGAGTATGTAAACTTTATATAAATTAAACAAAATTATATAAATTTTATCAGGTCCCATTTATTTTTATTGTTACTATGATTGCTTTTGGGGTCTTCTTCATAAATTCTTTGACTAGGCCAATATCTGTAAGAAATTTTTCAACAGTTTCTTCTAGAGTGACACATTTAAATAAAGGTCAGACCCTGTCTCTTCCTTGATCAAAATCATCACCTGTAAGATAAACTCCAGAGTCCTTGCCATGACCTACAAGTCCTAACAGGATGCTGTCCCCGTGGCATCTCTGCCCTTTCTCTCTCCTGTCATCCTTATCCAGACATTGGCCTCCTGGTGCTTCTCAAGTGCATTGCCCTTGCTGTCTTGCTAGGGCCTTGGCTCTGGTTTTCCCATTCCCAGAATGTTCTTCTTCAGGGCAATGTATACTCCCTGCTTCCTTTATATCTCTGCTCTGTGACACCTGGTAGAGAAGCCTTCCCTGTCATTTTCCAAGGCTTGGCTCTGCTTTTATTTTCTTCTGTAGATCCTATCTCTATCCAAATTTGTATGAATGATATTCCTCTTTGATTATTTGTTTATTTTCAATCTCCATCCACTATACCTTAAAATCATGGACTATACCTGACTCATAGTACTTCTCCAATAAATATTTATTAAATGGATTTAATGAATGAATGATCCCCTTTTAAGATTGCTAGGTGATTACATGAAGTAAAGTATATAGCACATGGTAAGGTACCCATGAATTCATCTCTTCCTTTTACCATTATAAATAAAATGGAGCTAACATGGCAGTGGTGCATGGGAGCTCAGCATTTTGCGACATTAGTGTTTACAAGTGTTTGCTTCTATCTCTGCATTGCATATATTTGCATCTGGCCTCTGCTCTTTTAGGCATAACTGGAGAAAACATATCCTCTGAGCTCTTGTCTAGGACTTTATTTAACTTGTAGATATTTCTTTTAAGCTGTCCACTTGAATGAGAAATGTCACATTGGCTGCTAAGGCAAATTCTCCAGCCCTCGAAGCAGTCAGGCTCCAACCACCTGACACAACTTCCAGCCACATCTTACAGGACAAGACAAGGAAACTGATGAAGATTTCCTGGTGTCACACTGAAACATCAAACATAAATTTCCAGGGCATACAGAACAACAGGTATGATGAAGGGTTTGAAAGAAGAAGTACAGCATGTGAGGACAAGTAGGAGACAAGCCTGTATGTGTATAGGCACCAACCAACCACTCCCTCTGACCTGGCTTCCCATTCTGCACCCTTCCCATCCTCACTGACCACCAGAAGTTGTTTCATGCCCTGGGAAGGAGGGGAAATTTTCCCCATTTCCCTAGTCAACCCCTAAAGATTCACTCACAGTGGAAAGAGCATGAGGATGGGAGGAAAGCAGATGCACTTGTGAACTCTGGTCTTGATTCATATGAACTGTGTACCCACAGGCAAGTTGCTCATCCTCCCTCACACTCCAGGAATAAAAGAACATCTTTATGAATGTTTGGGAGGATTGTGAGGAGTCACCTGATAAAGCTTAGTCCAGCTCCATATTCCAAACTCCCTGTTGCCCCTCTCCTGCCCATTCCATCCTCCACCCATTTGTACCCTGAAGAGTTCTCAGAGAGTTCTCCCATGTCCTCTTTGACAATCACAATAGTGCCCTGGTGTTGTGGGGGTGGATGTGATATTCTATTTTTGAGATGTGGGTAGCCAATCGCAAATCATCTGAACTGAGTAAGGAGGAAACAGAAAATGGTTTCATTTTTCCTATATAATAGCATTCGTTTTAATAAAACTTTCTCTCCCTGGGTTGCACATCCCATGACAAAATCTTGGCAGATTCATTAACTTCCTGCTTACTTGAATGTATTAGAAGTCTGTCTAAAGTAAAACTCCACAGTTTGTCTTCTATTTAAGCCTTCATTCCTCCAGCCCCTGTCTAGTTTATGGGCTGAAGGAGTTGAAGTTAATAGGGTCTATTCTGTTCCAGATTCTTGCCTGAGTCTGGCTAAATCAACAAATGTTTTGTTGTCTTTGCTATTTCCGTTTTTTAGAGATGGAGGGCCTTTCACAATCAACGCTATGTTTCATAAACCTCAGACCCTGCTCCCCTGTATCCGTCAGGATATGCTAGGTCATGCTACAGTAACAGGAAACTCCACAATAATTCCAGCATGCCAAATTCCTCACCCCTTCTTTAGCAGCTCTAGTTCCTCTGAAAGGTTTGAGCTATAGAGTAGAGAGAAAGAGAAAAGAGTCATAGCTGGCCCGCTGTTTCTAACCTTTCCATTAGATATTGCTGTTTCTCTGACTAGCCCTTTCTGGCTGAGGGTGCCCTACTGGTGGCCATAGTGGGTTTTTCTAGAGGTCGCTGCAGGTCCTCCCCACTGAAGTACAATCCCACCACATGCAGGAGGGTGGGGGGAGCAGTATCATATTAGTTGTCTATTGCTGTGTACACACAACAGATACATGATCTAATGGCTTAAAACATCAGTCCTCTCTTTAGTTGATGAGTGTATAGGATGACAATTTGGGGAGGACCCAACTGGACATTTATTCTGATCTAATCTAGACTCCCTCATGCCTATAAGACAGCAGAATCTGCTACTGGGGTCTCCCTGGAGTGATCAGGAATTTGTCAGACCACGTGTCTTTCTTAATCCTTCAGACTACCTTAGGTTTGTTCATATGGTGGTTTGGCAGGTTCCTAAAGAAGGGCAGAAGCATCATGCAAGATGTCTTGAGAGCTTGGCACTGCCTTAAAATTGCTTCTGAGTCTTTCTGTTGGTCAAATTCTCAAAACCAACTAGATTCAAGGAGTGGGAGAACAAGTTTCACTTTTGATGGGAGGAGCTACAGTGTCACATTGCAGAATGACAGGGATGAAGAGAAAGGAAGAAAACTGCGGGTTTTTTGTGGTTCGCACAAAGTACTGATGACTACCATATCTTCCTGGACTTCTGAGGTAAAGGTTGGAGGGTTGAGGCAGAGGTGGCTGAGCTTGGCAAGGTCACATCAACTTGTCCTATATATTGTGTAGGGGCAACCGACCATACTTGATGGAGGCCTTCATGAGAATAGAGTATTGGATACTTTTTCTTTTCTTTCTTTCTTTCTGTTTTGTTTTTTTTTTTTTTTTTTTTTTTGGTTGTTGTTTGTTATTTCTCACTGACATATAATAACTGTACACATTTATGAGGAACATAGTCATGTTTTAATATATACATTGTGGTCAGATCAAGGTATTTAACATAACCAGCATCTCAAGCATGTATCATTTCTTTGTGTTTAGAGCAATCAATATCCTCCTCTTGCTATTCGAAACTGTGTATCAGTTAACTGTCATCATCCTACAATGGTATAAAACACTAGAACTTATTCTTCCTGTTGAGCTGTAATTGTATATCTTTTAATTTCCTTCCCCCCCCCCACCGCCAGCAATCTTTTGTCCTCTATTCTACTCTTTACTTCCATGAGATCAACTTTTTTTAACTTCCACATGTGAGATCATGTAGTTTGTCTTTTTGTACCTGGATTATTTCACTGAACATAATGTCGTCCAGCTCCATACATGTTGCCACAAATGACAGGATTTCATTCCTTTTTATGGCTGAATAGTAATCCATTATGTATATATACCACATTTTCTTTATTCATCAATCTGTTGTTGGTTGATTCCGTATCTTGGCTATTGTAAATATTGCTACAGTAACTATGGGAGTGCAGATGTCTCTTTGACATACTTACTTTGTTTCCTTTGGATAAATGCCCAGTAGTGGAATTGCTGGACCCTATGTAGTAGTTCTATTTGTAGATTTTTGAAGGACTTCCCTATTGTTCTCCATAGTGGCTATACTTAATTTATATTTCCACCAACAGTATATAAGAGTTCCCATTTCTCTGAATCCTTGCCACCTTTTGCTATTTTTTTGTCTTTTTGATGATAGCCATCCTAACTGGAGTTAGATGACACTTCATTATGGTTTTGATTTGAATTTCCCTGATGATTGATGATGTTGGGAATTTTTTCATATATATGTTAACCATTTGTATATCTTCTTTTGGAAATGTCTGTTCTGTCAGACATTTCTCAAAGTTTTTTTGTATTTTGGATATTAATCTCCTATTTACTGAATATTTTACAAATATTTTCTCCCATTTTGTAGGTTTTCTTTTCACTCAGCTGATTGTTTTCTTTGCTATGAAGAAGATTTTTAATTTGATATCTGAGCACCTTTTTGTCTGTTGGAGATGTTAATTCTAGGCAACAGAAAGAACTTTCATGGATATTCAATTACAAAAGGAAGCCACTTTCAAGGTGAAATAACTTGTTGCAGGTCATGCAGCTAGTTAGCAGGTGGCCTATTTCTTTTATCTGGACAAAGGAAAAACTGTGTAGTAAAGAATGGTAATGACAAAGAATTGTAAATGGGAGAGATTTTTAAAATATCACTGTGGCTGATGTGAACAGCTATGTGGATGGTGGTGCCAGCTGTAACTAGGTCTAGAATCTGGCAATCTCTGGAGCCCATGACAAGGCACTCTTCTTTAAATCTAAAAACAAAGGATACTTCTTGAGGGATTTTAAACAAGAAGATTCATATGCTCACATCTGTGTTTCCAAAAGATCTCTATAGCTTCAGAGTGAAGACTGCATTAGAGGGACGGACCAGACACAGACCCAAACCTTACAGCACCTAGTTCTTTTCCACATCCATTTTGGTGCTTCTTCATAAGTCCCAATGGGAAAGGAGAAATGGTCTAGTTTGTCATGGCCAAAAACAAGGGCAGGTCAGCAGGAAGAGCCTAGCAAGTCAAAAGAATAAATCAACACTGTGTCCTACACACACACACACACACACACACACACACACACACACAAGTTACTTATCCATATACTTCAGATGTAAGCAGATTTAAGAGTTTCTTATTCATTTCATGCGGGTAGTTGAGCTAGAAAGATTTGAAATCAGACAATGGACTCTTCTACTTTGCTGTGAGCAGAGACAAGAGGCTGCTAAGTGAACACAAGAAAGGCCAGCATTACACGCCAGTCTTTGAGTCCTTAAGTTCATTCACTTAGTATTTCTAATGGTTTAAATTCAAAAGACAAGTGATGTCAAAACCCAGTGCAGTAGGACTTGTTGATAGCATGCTCGCAGTACCTGAAAGAGGCAGGGGAGGAGAAACAGGGGCAGAAGTAGAGGCACAGTGGGACCTCTTTCTGCTGTCTAGCTTAGCAGCAGGGGTGGGGTGCGCTGCTGAGTTCTCCCTTCGCTAGGCACTGCCATCACCCACCCACACAAACACATACATGAGCCTCCTCCAGGCAAAGGGTGTCAGTGGGAACTGCACAGTGCATGGAACAGACCCCTCTCCCACAGCTTGGCTCTGTGTGATTTGTCAATCGTAAGAGAAACTGTTCTGTCATTGTTTTGCAGCTCCAGAAACTAAAACGATCACTTTCTTTCAAGACCAAGAGTTTACGGAGCAAAAGTGCTGACAACTTCTTCCAGCGAGCCAACAGTGACGATGTGAAGCTGCAAGCAGACATGCTGGCCGAGGTCAGCCCCAGCTCCAGCCCACTCCCTGCTCCAGGAAGCCTGATGTCCATGCCAGCCAGGGCAGGCCTGCAGCCAGGCAGCAAGGCCCATTCCTTTCAGGAACACATCTTCAAGAAGCCCACTTTCTGTGATGTCTGCAACCACATGATAGTGGGTAAGGTCTCCCCGCCCCCTCCTCCAGATCCCAGCGCCCCTGGAAAGCTGAGTGAGAGTGGTGGACCACGGGTCCATGTTCCCACCGCAGACTTTGGGCCTCAGTGATTTACATGCAGGAGGATCGTTCAGGAGTGCTTTGGGGAGCAATATTTGTGAAAAGGTAAGGGAAGCAGGACTGGGCAGAGGGAGAAGTGGGAATGTGACATAGTTGTAACTGAGACTTCATCTGACTCCCCAGGGAGCCCTCAAGTTCTTTAGAGCTTTCATGCATTGAGGCAGCAAGTCTGGATCTTAGTACACCTGCATCAGGGTGTCTTTGTATGAGTGCAACAAGTGAGACTTAAAATGTCTGTTGCTTCCTAAAGAGGTCAATGTCTGTCATCTCTGAACTTGGACAAACCTATGATTGGCATGTGAAAGGCAGGGTTCTACAGTTTCCTTCACCCTTTGCCAGGCCCAGTGGAGGTTGGGATGTTCAAAATGAGGTGCAATGTCAGCTCCTCTTACAATGGTATACACAAAGCCTGCCCTCATTTTCAGAAAACCATTATTTACTCAGAGTTTCATATTCTACTTACTATGATTCATGTTCTTCCTTCAACCAGGCCATATTTAGGAATAGTACTTGTATCAGTCAAGGATTTCCACCATAATGCTGCCCAACGACTACTCTACAAATCCATAGTTGTTTTTTGTTGTTGCTGTTGTTTTTTAATAGTCGTATTTTACTCTTGCCCAGGCATCTTCAGATCAGCTGGGGTTTGGCTGATCCAGACCCTGCTCCATTATTGCCACCACTTCTCTCTGCTCCTTATTTCTTACCCCTTCCCTGAACCAGTAGATTAGCTATGACCTATTCCCACTGCCAGGACAAGTAAAACCATATAAGGCTTCTTTAGGCCTTAGGTTGGAGGGGATGCACTATGATGTCTGCTGGGATTCTGTTATCTGAAGTAAGTTATGTGGCCAACCCCACAGTTAAGGGCTGGGGAAGCCCACTCTGCTTCTAGTAACAGGGACTGCCAGCCACCTGACAAAGGGCTCAGTAATCCAAATTACCACTTATGGTGGTCTCCGCATTACAGATCTTTTTTTCTTTTTTTCTTTTTATTAGGTAGATTATGCTAAATTGCTAAATCTTAATGCTCCCACCTTCCAACTCACATCCCATCTGGATGTGATGCCTGGTATCTGTCAGAGTCGGGGCTGAGGTGAAGGGCTCCTCCTGTTCCATGCTCAGAATACTTAGGCAATTCAGCCTCTTAGATTCTGTGCCTGCCTAGCTTCTGAATCTGATGTGTCACTTTCAATTTCCACACAAATTTCCACCAGGCCTTTTCAAGGTAATGCTATTCATAACCCCTAAATAGGTGATGGTGAGTCTCTATTTTAAATTTCATTGTGATGAGTGTGTGAAAAGAGAAACAGAACATGTGTTTTTAAAAATGAGAAATAGAATTGAGTTCACCTCTGAGGAATGTCATAGTCATTACCCTAAAGAGGATTCCAGGTATACTTCAAGTGTGGCAACAATTTTGTAAGACTATTTTGAATATCACACTCAAAAAAAAAAAAATGCGGCACCTGTGGCTCAGTGGGCAGGGTGCCAGCCCCATATACCGAGGGTGACAGGTTCAAACCCAGCCGCAGCCAAACTGCAACAAAAAAAAATAGCTGGGCATTGTGACAGGTGCCTGCAATCCCAGCTACTTGGGAGGCTGAGGCAAGAGAATCACCTAAGCCCAGGAGCTGGAGGTTGCTGTGAGCTGTGTGACACCACGACACTCTACTGAGGGTGATAAAGTGAGACTCTGTCTCTACAAAAAAAAAAAAATTCCCCCCTGCTAAAGATAATTGCACTGTGCTTTTCTCTCATCAAGATTAAATTTATGCTGAAGCTGCCATTTTTTTAGAAAAGGGGAATACACAAGGCACACCATTCTTTTCAAGAATAAAAAACCAAAACAAAGGCTCCTTTGAGGAAAGAAGAAACGGTTTAGGGAGGTGACGTGAGGCAGAAGGGAAAGGAGGAGAGAGAAAGGGCAGGGGGGAGGAGGTGAGGAGAGAAGTGGATCTGAAGTAGGGCTAAGAAGTGTTCTAACTTCTTAAAACAACTCGTAGGGCTGTTAAATTCTCTGCTGTTAGAGCACAGTTGATCTGCCCCTTTCCTCTTTCTTCATCCTTCAAACTTAGCCTTCTGTCTCCACATATGTTCCCTATATATGTCTTTCCTTTGAGCCACACATCATCATCATATTCTAGATTTTACGGAAAGACTGCCTGCTATTATCCACTCAGAACAGTGTTTCAGAAGAGATATTAAAGCTATTTTTTTCCTCCTTTCAATTGAGAAGCAAAGTCTATATAATGATAGCCAAGAAAAATCAAACTTCATTTGTGTACTTTCCAGCAGATGGACACATCTTTAAAAATACAATGAATCTGACATCCTCAATGGACACTCAACAGTACGTATTATAAGGCCTCACATTTCTGCCTTAAAGATGGACTGGCCACATATTTGCCATATGATCACTGAACAATAAAAGTAGACCAGACCCCAGTCTCATTTTTTGCCCATCTTTTTCTAATTTCTTTAGCTTCCTGGTGCCATGTTTTCCCTTGCCCTTGTGCTTGACACCTGAAGGTTGGTACTTACCTGGCTCCCAGACCCCTTGAGTTAAGTACACACCACACTAATCCATTCTTGTCTCAAGGACCTTGCTACCCTTTACAATCACCTCTTGGGCTATCCCTTCCAACAAAATTTTATTACCTAATAAAGCCAAAGATGATCAAAACAACTTTTCATGGACATGTAACAAAAATAGGCAGTGAGGTATGCCTGTCAGCTCTAGTGCTGAATGCCCCTGCCTTTGAATCAATAGGACTCAAGATCTGAGCCTTAGGCTAGGCCAGGATGTCTTTGAAATGTCCCTTGTGCTTGGTTAGATGAACATATTTCCTCAACTAAGCAGATCCATGCTTGCCATCTTTAGGCCTTGACAATGAGAGTTGGGGTGGGAAGATTAATCGTCACTGTGTATGTGGCTTTCTGTCTTTATAGTGAATTAACTATCTGCCATGACTCATTTCAAGAGAGCAGTGAACTTACATGGCAATCTACACCTCACTGAAATTTCAAAGGTTTCAACAAGACAACATGTACTATTAATATAATGCAGGAGTCTACTCCAACTAAGGAGATTTTTCCAAAGGACCCCATTGTTCTGTTTATTGTCAGATACCTTGTTTCCCAAATGATTTTTAAATTAACTGAAATTACGTACGTGGAGTCCACTTAATAAGAGACACAGCATATGAAATGGACTCATATTTTCTAAAGAAATCCTTATCAAAATGGATTTCCTAGCCTATGAAATCAGTTTCCTTATACAGTTGCTACACAAAGAATCATTCACTTTCATAACCGTATGAGTGGCAACCACTGGGGACAATGATAGTAGTGAAGTCTTAGGTTAGCATCCCTACAAGCATGACCTGAGACAGGGTTCTTGTGAAAGTGGTTTACTGTGGAGGTTCCCAAGGAGGAGAGTCAAAGGATCAGTAAAGGCAGGGGAAAGAGCCCAGCAAGGAAGTGCTCTCGGCAGAGGAACACTCTAGATCGATGCTACTGAGCATCCTACCTTGAGACAAGGAACTGGCCTTTGCACACTCCTGTCCTTCAGTCATTGGACATGGCTTCCCCTAGGAAGTGCTAGGGGTGTGACATCTTAGGCAAGATGTATTCCATTTAGCTGAGATCAATTCTTGGGGGGAAAAGGGTATCCATGAGTCATTAGCAGCCAACACTTCACAGAGTTAGAATGGTAAATGAGATCTGGATGAGGTACCAACAGATGAACACACTTTAATGCTCCAAGATACAGTATAAAATACCTTTCACTAGGAATGAATTTAAAATTCACACAGACCCTGGCATTGTTGTACCTATACCATTGCATTACCATTAGAATGAATAATATAACATGAGGATGTCCCACATTACACTGAGTCCAGGACCTTTCTGCTGTGCTCTTGTTTGACCATTAGTTTAATTGTTTCCTGAACTATTCTGACCTCATCTCATTACTCAGAAAAGCCATAAGCTATTAATCAAACCTTGAATGGAAAAAATACACATATACACACAGACATAGAACTAAAAAGACAAAGCAGTATTTGTTCACCAATTAACTTGTCTCTTGGTGAGAAAAACCTAACAAAGATTAAGGGGAATATTAAAAAGTAAATGTCAAGTCTGTGTATTCTCAGAATAGAGTTGGACATTTAAAGTGCTGCCAATCATTTAACTGGACAATTGTTCTAGGGGCTGTAGAGCTTGTAAACAATAAAATATAAATGATCTCTAAAACCTTTTCTTTTAAATGTTTAAAGTAGATAGTCTCTTCCGGGCTATAATATATTTCCTATTAAAATGCAGTGGCCAGAACTCAGTGGTTTATCCAATGTTTGTTAATCTCTGTGTCTAGAACTTAACTGCTACTTTTCTACTAGAGGACAAAAATACAGTGTAATGCCTAGTCCAAAGGAAGCAAGTAGTTCCTTTCTTTTCTTTGTGCATTCATCACATGAGAGAGATTCCTGGTGATTCTGGGCATACAACTGTAAGTGAAAGTAGGTAACACTGAAACGCCATCATGGTAAGGAGATGGTGACCCTGCCCAATAATGAATGTTTGCAAAAGATCACAATGTTTGGCCTGGAAAAGACTTAGGGGAACATGGTCATTGACTTCAAAAACCTGAGGCGATCTCATCTAGAAGGGGTTTAAACTTACTTGGGGAACCATGCACACAATGACAGATGATACAATAAGCAGAGTTCAAAACACTAGAAAGAGCTCCTTAAAGTAATGCCAGAAATAGGCTCCTTGGATTTGGGGAGGGCATAAAACATGTGTATGCTGTATTCCTGCGATATTCATAGCGCACATTAGCATTTTCAAGTCCTGCCATCCTGAAAACAACCCAGGTGTTATTATCAATGAAGACCAGAAGCAGTGAAGCGAATGGATTATATGTCAGTGATTCTCTCAATATCTACTTTTCCCTAATTCTACTTGGCTGCTACTGAATGCTATTTGGCATGTATCTCTTTAGTGTACACAATTCAGAGAGACTTTCTCTGAATTTTCAAAGTCAAATTCATTAAAGAGTTATTACAACTTCAACATAAGGTCCAGTGTCCTCATAGAAATTCTCAAATAGAAATGACATGCATGAACTATGGTTGTACCCAGCACCTTTTAGCTAAAGAGCATAATACTTTTAAGCTGGCATCTGCTATTATTTTCCTGAAATTTTATGCCTGCTGCCAAGTACTGTGTATTTTAAGAAATCTCTCTTTGAAAATGACTTAAATGAAACAGTAAACCATATTCCTTCCAGAAAAGATTGAGCAAAAATTGATAATGGTAGGCTTCAAGGAAAGAGGTATCCTAGAGTCTCACACAGAAATAAAAGCAACACCTGTTAGTGGCTAATGTGCTCTGAGGCATCGCATGGGACCTGCACGTCATTGTTTATAAAACGTAAAATTCCCTGAGCTGCTGCCAGAAGACAAGACAGAACAAGAAGCAGCCGGGAGCCCTGCCCATGTTACTGTATTTCCCACTACTCTTGCACAGATATTTTCCTCCCTGTGGAAGGTCCTCACACTGTTTTCTGGGCCCATTTTCAGGGCTTCAGTTCTTTTCCCTTTGCTCTTTTTTCTGGAACATCTAAATGTCCTCCTTCTTGATCCATCTCTCCATTAATCAAATCCTAAATCTATCAAAATCCAACTAAAACTCATTTTCCAGTTCTATGGTGATCTCTTCTCTGAATGTGCCCATGTCTTTGGCAGCCTAAACTTTGGGAAGATCCTTAAAGACATGACCAGCTCGCTGACATCTGTGCCTGTTCCCACAGCAGGGACACAACACACACCTGGCACATAGAATGATAAAAATAGTACTTAGTGAATGAAAAGTAAATAATCTGCCTTCAAATGCCAGAAACAGAAATAGAAATATATTTTAAAAAATTCGAGGACATGGAAAAATTTCTCATCTTTCTTAAAGTCACTCCCAGGTATATTAATGGTGTATACTGCCCCCAAAGAAGCTTGACACAGAGGCCTGATTCCCTCACCTGTCATCTTTCCCATCATTTCTCCTTTCTGTGGCATATTGCAATGTGCACAAAGGTCAGTACAGGGATATTTTCATTGTGAATTATACCTAGCAAATAAAATGGCATCCTATCCAGCTTCAAATTTCTGTCAGGAGTTCCACTGTTGTAATTATACTTCTTTCTACCTTAGGTTTTTATATTTGTTTGATATGCCCTAATCTAACCTTTGAGCCTCTTTTGTCATGTTATCTAAGTGCCACTTTTAAAAATAAACAAACTTGGATTTTAGATTTGTTTTTCGGCCAACCTAAATTTTTGTTCCTAAGCAGAAGAGGATTATGGATTTGTATCTATTGTTAGGAGAGAAATACTTGGCTTTCTTCTGTCTTATTACTATACGCTTTCTATTTTTGTGCTTCTTGTTTCCTTCCATGCTTGCGTGTGTATTGGCCACGTGTGGTTCATGTGTTCCTTCTTTTTAATAACCTTCCACACTTTAGAAAATACATATTATATTCTTCTACTAATGATTACCTCTGAGGTTTTCAACAAACATTCTTTATTCTACATTTCTCAGGTTACTAAGAAGTAAAAATAAATATGGTACTTTGATTCCTCTATTACTTTAAGTAAATTTACCAAACTTTTTAATCCCAAGCCCCATCTCTCCAGAAATGGTATTTTCGTGTACTGCTTTTGCATATTAAGTACGACATTCTTTTCAATCCATATTTTTATTGTTACTCCAATGTTTTATAATCATACCTCTGACTGAGAATAACTCTTAAAATATCCATACATTTTGTAACAAGATTGATATCTCTAGACATTTCTATTTCTAACTGATTTCAACATTTACCACCAGTTCTATTACTACACAACTTCTTTATTCTTTTCATTGATACATAATAGTTGTACATATTTAAGTGATACATGTGATATTTTTATACATGCATACAATGTGTAGTGATAAAATCAGGGTATTTAAGATAGCCATCACCTCAAACATTTACCATTTCTTTGTGTTAGGAACATTTCAAATCTTCTTTCCTAGTTCTATATGACTTATTTTTAAGCTCTTATTGTTGTTTTGTTTCCTCAGTTGTTAAAAGTATGTTTTCAGCAATTTTTTTGAGAAAAAAACGTAGGTACCAAATACATAAGGAGGTAAATCATGGTTGAAGGCCACTTGATTGGCTAATAAATCTCTTGTAGATGCAGTCAGCTTGGTAATCAGAGTCCACCTCGGAACTTGCAAGTTTGACTTAGTGCCCCTCAGCTCCATTCTTTAGCATTGTTTCCCTGCCCACTTTGCTTTCACTGACGCTAGTAGCACAGCCTGTCCTTTTACATTCATCTATAAAATCTGAGCATTTGGGAACTACTGCTCTTATGTTAGTAATTAAATCATCTCCAATGTCAGTTCTGGCTTCACTACACACTAATAAGGCTTTTGATTGTGAAATTTATTTATTTATTTATTTTGCTTACCTATATTCCTTATTCATTCTTTCAGGGTTTTTAAAAATATTTTTTTCTTTTTATTCCTTTATTATACCATCTGGTTCCCTTGTATTTTATTTTCAACCAAAAGCAGATGCTGTCTGTAATTATCTTTTGTTTAATGAAGTATAACTCTTAAAAGTATTTCTTTTCTTGTGGCATTGTCTAAAGGAGTAAAGGAGACAGGTTATGTAATGCAGACACATAGGCTGGCATGTGGCAGATGTGACGAGGTAAACCCCAGAGGGGAGAGGCTGTGCTGTCAGGTTCTCTGTAGTGTCGCTAGCACTAAGCCTGGAACCTATCCAATCGTTGGCCAAAATGAATTTGTTAATTGAGTGAATGAGTGTTCAACCAGTGAAAAATATTATCAGAATAATTACCAGAATTATGGTCATGATTATTTTTATTACACACAAAGCAAAATAGTGAGAAATAAAAAGGTAGAACTTCAGATGACCCCAATAACCCTTTATCTTTCAAGCATCCACTGAGCACCAACTGGTGAGGGGCCCTGTGCTTATATCTGGGGACCCCAAGTCTAAAATCTTTAAAAACTTAAGTGAGGAGACTCAGAGGTAGCAAAGGAAAAGGGACATTCTCTGAAAACTGAAAGAGAAAGAAGGAGCCCCTGCTCTATAAGCTGAAGACTGCAGGGCTTTCCTCCATGGCAGGCTCTGCAGGCCTGGGCCTTCCAGAGTTACCCAACCCCTCAGCCTCATCCAGGTGACCAGACTAGTGTGTGCTAAAGCCAAGTTGCTGATGGAAAAATATCTGAATCCCATTTAGGATATTTTGGGGGGAAGTCAGGAAGCCAAAGGAACTGTTAGAGTCTAGTTCATTCAACGTTTTGGTCATACTGCCACATATTTTCTAAATCTGTATGTATTTATATACAGATACTGCCTCCCCTCTCCACCCTATCCTGAAAGATCACATAGCTATTATGAATGAGAAAAGGTCCAAGTGGTTAAGAGAGTCTTTACATGCATACAGTTCCCCAGAAAATAAAAATTCCCCGTGTTGCCAGACACTGCCTCTATCTTACCAGCGTAAGAAAAAATGTGGAACTTCCTTCCTGTCAACTATTTATTTTACTAGTAATTGACTGAAGTCTTAAATGGTCAAATTTGGGGGAAAATCATTTTTTTTAAGTCAGCCAAAGGAAAAAATAGTCCCTCTTACATCGTAAGTTCATGCCTGGGTTTCTAGCACTTAGACAGGATGAGGTGAGAGAACTGCTTGAGCCCAGGAGTTCACCCAGCCTAAGCAATATAGCAAGACCTCTTCTCCACAAAAAATAGAAATATTAGCCTAGTTTGGTGGCATAAACATTTAGTTCTGGCCACTTGGAAGGCTAAGGCAAAAAGATCACTTGAGCCCAGGAGTTTGAGGTTGCAGTGAACTATGATAATGCCATTTCACTCTAGTCTGGACAACAGAATGAGTCCCTGTCTCAAAAACATTTTTAAATTACACAGGATCATGTTTACAAGTGTTTTGGGTAATTTCTTGAATCAATGTGTAGAAATGATCTTTTAGGAATATAATGTTTTTCCTACCCGCCAAAAGAGATTTGTATTTAGGAGCCTTGGCTAGAAGGAAGCAGCACACAGGAAGGTATCTTCAGTGCCTAAATAACAGACTAGAGTGGGGAGACTTTCGGATCACCATGGGTAGTCTTCTGCTTTATTTTTAGTCATTCCATATAGGTTACCAACTAGGCGGTTTTTAGTAACATCACAACGTGTATATTCTGAATACGTATTTCCATGTTCTTTTGGGACCCATTGTGATTAATATATTTTCTCCCTGTTCCATCCATGAAGAAATTTAAAAGTTCCCAGAAAGAAGGAAAGGAGGAGAAAGATAAGAGTTTGGGTAGGGTTTGGAGGGGGAAAAGAAGTAGACACCACTTGAATCCCAGATATACTCTGAGAGTTTTCTAAGCTTGCAGCTAGAAAGCCTTTTCCTATCTTTGATATTACTAATTCTGCCTTCCTGCTTGTGGTCCAAATCAAGCCATGAAAGACAAGTGCTGAGAAGCTACTTGCCTTCTGAATCCTGATTATTCCTGTGTTTGGAGGCTGGGAATCCATGTGAATAGGCTGTCTCTAGCTATAAACCTGAGGGAGACAGAGACCTGTTGGAAAACGTGTACCCCGCATGACCATTCCTCTGTAACAAGGATGCTCCACTGACCTAGATTAGAATTGTCCTCTTGGCTGTGCAGACACAGTGGATACCTAATCATAGAATGACAGAACTGGGCCAGTGTATAAATCAGGACAGTCTTTTGTGTATGTCTGGGACCCAATGCATCAGGCAGATAGGGTGTGTTTGTGCACACATCTTTGGGAGTGTCTGTAAATTGTGACCCACCTGTTAAGGACAGAGGGTGAGGGGAAGTGAAATATATGGCTAAATTCTACTAAAGTATTTTTTCTCTGCAGTTTATCAAACACTGCCTGGTTGCCCATCCATAGAAACAAAGCAGATATCATTTCATCACATGCTAAGCTTACTTAGGAAGAAAATGCAGAAGCCTATAGGTGCCCTGCACTCCCTGACCCAAAAACATCACAGCAAACCAGCCCACACAATACACATGTGGGTGGATGCACGTGGACACACAAACACCCACACTCTCACCTCTAATCAGGGAAATGTCTTTCCACTGACACAGTAAGAATCTGGTTTAGAGAGTTTAAATCCACTACCACCTGTACCTGATTGATCCTGTGCAGTCTAAGACCCGCATACCATCTTCACCACATTTATAAGGCCATAAGGATAATTATCAAGAATCTATATATAATTAAAGCTCATAAGGGACCACTAACTAGCCTGACTTTCTTGATTCAGAAGGACTATATCACTTTGCCTGGTATGAGTCTGATACGCATATCCCTGTTTGTAAAATAGATTTCAAGGAATGCTTTCTGAGCATCCATTTTCTCATTAAAAAAACAAAAAACAGAAATGAAAAACACCTATGTGATAGATTTGTGGTAAAGATGAAATGAGCCAGTACCAAAATGCAGTAATGCTCAATTATTAGTAATGTTCAAGACACTTCACTGCTTCTCCACCTTGCCACCCTGTGTCCGGCTATAGGGGCTGTGCATCTGCCCGCTTTCCTGATGTCTAGTACCTTAGTTCAATGGCCAGCCTTTTGCCATCTGATGCCTTGGCAATGCTAAAACACTTAAATAGGTCCACAATGGAACAAAACACCTTCTTCCTCCGTAAAACCTGCCGCTACACACATGTTCTCTCTCCTCTCAGAGCAGATGGCACCTCATCCACTCACTGCCTGTACCCTTTATAAAAGTCCCTTCCATGACTTTTGACACATTTTGAGCCTACTTCTGTGGCTTCTTTGTCATCAGCGCCCCCACCTCACTTTCCACTGTTCCCTGGTTCAGGCTTTGCTACATCTCAATGAACTGTTTCAAGAATTTCCTAAATTACGTTATTTCTTTTCATTGCTATCTCTTCACCCACTTTTTGCACATGGCTGCCAAATCTCCTCTGGAAACAAACTGCCAACACATTATTGCTTTTCTTAAGAATGCTTGCACTACCTCAAGCCTAAAGAATTACAATCATGCTCCGTAGTTTGATTTGCTAAAACGTCCAATAACTAACAAAAGCAAAGTAAGGGCTTTGTCCCATCAGATTTGTAGAAGCAAAACTTTGTTCACTATCCCCGATGGTTATCACCAATGTGACTGGTGAACATCAATAAGTGGATCATCACAAAAACTCAAAACGTAGCCTGCTGAACCAAGTCCGGAGAGAGGCAGGAGAGTGCAGAGGACCCTGAGAGTGGAAGAGAGCATGAGCTTGGACAACTGTCAATCACAATGTCTTTAAAATGAGATTGGAAGCAGTGATACCTACTTCATATAATTTGTGGACAAAAAAATAAAGTGATGCGTGTGAAAGTACTTTTTGGACTGTAAAGCTCAAAACTGTTATTATTGAGCTATTTTTATGTGTAAAAAGTAGGTTGATATTAATCATATGCAAAATTTCTGGGAAAACACTTTGGAGATGGAGGGAAGGTGTTGATTATGGATTGGCCAGTCCATTGTTGGAGTCCTGGGGATAAATATAAATCCTTCAGCCTGCAGTTAGAAGAGCAATTCTGAAGAAAGTAAGATTGTAAACACTGTAGTCTTCAGAAAAGAGATGAGACAGGGTGGCAGAGATTATTAATACCAGGGTCATGGGGGTCAATCTAGATGTTTCCCAGATGGTCGTGAGAAAGTGATTGTTCAGAAGGAGCCCTCCTCCCAAAACTTCAAGCAAAACACACCGTACAGAAGGAAAGCTTGCCAGTCCTGGTATTAGGATGTGAACTGATGACCCAGAGGGCAGAGGCTGTGGACTCCAAACACAAGGCCCTAAGCCAATGAAACTCCAGTTGCTATTTTTAAAAGCCAAGTGCGGGTGAGGGGTGGGGGAAGTAAAGAGAGTTTTTCCACTAGTAGTCAGGAACCAAAATAAGAAAGATCAACAGAGGCATTTATAAACAATGAATGCCATTAATTTTTTTAAGCTAAAGCAGGGTTGGAAAAGACATAGTATAGCAAGAAATGGGGAAAAAATAAACAGAGAAACATGACCCAGTGGTCTTCACATTTTTTTAAGAGCTCTTTTCTGCTTCCTTGATAGCATTCCAAAGTCACTAGTGATTTACAATACCACTGAATTTCCCATAAAGATGGAAACCATCTTGTTCAATTGAACTTAGTGTAGGGGAGAGATGGGAAGGGTTATATTCAATTGACATCCACACTAGAGCTCAACTATCATAGGAAATATGTTCCCTTTTACCAAAAAGCTTTCTAACTACTGAGCAATATCTAAAATCTAGGGACAGTTTAATTCAGCTGTAAAGCTCTACCTCCAAAGCTCAAGATATTTCTAATATACCATACTGTGAGGACAGTAATAAGTAAACTTGGGCTGCTCTGGGATGGTGAGAAAGAGAAGATTTTTTTTTTTATAAGCTTTGATTTGGTTTGGGTCTGCTTAACTTCTCAGCATGGTGTGATAGGAAGACCATTAGACCAGGAGGCTGGAGACTAGCATTTTAATACCAGCTCTGCCATAAATGAGCAGTGTGATATTTGTCAAATTGCTTTGCTTTTCTGAGCCTAAGTTTTTTATCTATAAAATGAGAGGGTTGGCTAGATGTGAGAGGGCAAATTGGTTTCCATACTAATTGATTAGAAGTGATTCTCCAGAGAAGCTTCTAAAGAGGCAAACTAACCCAGTGAGAAAATTATTATAATTGATTAGAAGAGGCTGCCATATAACCAAAATGAAAGGCTTTGACACATGAGCTACATATTTGCTATTTCTAAGCTATTTATCTAAAAGGCAGGACTTCTCAAAACTTTAATGTGTATACAGACCACCTGGAAGTATTATTAATACATTTATCTGATTTAGTGGATCTGGGTTGCATCTTGAGATTCTGCATTCCCAACAGGGTCTCAGGTGCTGGTGATGCTGGGCATAAACTAAACCTTGAGTTTCAAGCTTTAACATATCTTCCAGACTAAATTCAATGTCACTAAAACTCAGCAGGTTACTAGGAGTTATGTGGAAGGTGTTAGGTATCTGGGAGGCAGAAAATGAAACACAGAAATAGCTGAGAAAAGAGCTAAGTTTAATTTCTTTTTCTTTTCTTTTCTTTTCTTTTTTCTTTTCCTTTGAGACAGAGTCTCACTATGTCACACTTGGTACAATGCTATGGCTTCACAGCTCACAGCAACCTCCAACTCTTGGGCTTAAGCAATTCTCTTGCCTCAGCCTCCCAAGTAGCTGAGACTACAGGTGCCCGCCACAGTGCCTGGCTATTTTGTTATTGTGGTTGTCATTGTTTAGCAGGCTCAGGCCAGGTTCGAATCTGCCAGCCCAAGTGTATGTGGCCAGCGCCCTAACCACTGAACTACAGGCGCCGAGCCCTAAGTTTAATTTATTAGTAGATTTCTACCTTGTTTCTTGCATAGACCTTAATCACATCCTTTGTCCCTTTTTCCACAGATGCTTCATAAATACTGGGAATTCTGATAGATAATTGGGGATGCACATGTAAATATCTGAACAAAGGCACATGCAAAATGCCAGGGAAAGCCAAGTATGGAAACAATAGTTCTGTCTGAGGAGGAATGAATGAATGTTACATAAAGAATGTGGTATTTGTGCCAGACTGTTTCTTTTCAAAACCAGCACAGAGTTAGGAAGAAGGAACATTTCTGAAAAGAGAGGGAACGCCATTTTCCTCAATATATATCTCATCATGTGCACTTCTTACCCAGTTTCTTTGTTTAAAAACTGATCTGTGCCCATTGACCCAAGAATGGATTAACAAATTGTGATATATGTCTACCATGGAGTACTATGCAGCCATAAAAAAAGATGGAGACTTCACATCTTTTATTGTTACCTGGATGGATCTGGAACATACTCTTCTTAGAAAAGTATCTCAAGAATGGAAGAAAAAGTACCCAATGTACTCAATACTATTATGAAACCAATATATAATCACCTACACTTTCATATGAATAATAAAACTGTAGTCCAGAAAAGAGGGAAGAAGAGGGAGAGGGGAGAGGAGGAGGCGCGGATGGGGGAGGCCAGGAAGAGGGAGGGTATTTGGTGGGACCTCATCTATTGTGCATAATGCAATGGTACATTTTAAAACTATTAAGAGTAAAGTATAAATGTCTTACCACAGCAAATAAGTAAGTGAGGTGTTGGTTATAAAAAAATAAAAAATAAAAAATAGAATGTGGCATTTAGATTGAGCATTGAAGGATGAATAGGAGTTAACCCTTCTCTACCAAATTCATCGATAGTTCTCATCAGAAGTTTCCTTTTGAGTACAAAGGACCAAAATAAGCCATATTTTCTTTAAAATAAAAGTGTAACAAAATCAGTTTTTAATTTCCCAGAAGCTGACATGTAGTCTATAGATATATCCAGTATAACCACTTCCTCTCTGTTCTTTTTGTTAAACTCCTCACATGGGAAGTACCATATACAAAAGGCAAACCAAGTCATTTCACTCCTTGAACTTGATCATAAGTGGTATTTTAAAAGAATTTTCGACCTTTATTACTGATTTCCAAATTATGAGGCATAAAGGATTCAGTATCCTGATGCAACCATAAAATCTAAGTAGAAGGTTTCCATCCATTGGGGATAGTGGAGAGAAAAATAAATAAGCAAAAAACACCAGCTAGAAATGCAGTATCAAGTATGGATTAAGCCAGACGTGCTGTAGGATTGTAGCGCTACACTTACTAGCTAGGTAATGTTGGGAAAATTGTTTAAACTCTCTGATATTCAATTTCTCATCTGTTAAATGGGGAATAATAGCTAACTTCAAGAAATTGTTGCAGCAGAGAAAATATACACAAAGCCCCTAATTCTTTTTTTTTTTATTTCAATTAATATGAGCATACAAATGTAGGATACATTGTTTGTGTTTGTTAGGTAAAGTCAAAATAGCAGTTGAGAACTTCACCTAGGAGGTGTGCTGTATACCCTTACATTATGGAAATTAGGTGAGAGAACACCAATCCTCCTCCCTACTCCTGCTTCCTCCCACCTGCCTTTTTACCCCCACTTGAATATACTTGTGTTTTTCCCTCATGTGGGTGTAGAATTGTTTTTCTATTGGTTTCATGTTTGTATTGAGTACATTGGATACTTGCTTTTCCATTCTTGTGATACTTTACTGGGAAGAATGTTCAACTCCATCAAGGTAAATACAAAAAATGTCAAGTCTCCATCTTTTTATGGCTGAATAGTATTCTGTGGTATACATATACCATAGTTTGTTAATCCACTCATGGGTTGATTGACACTTGGGTTGCTTCCATGTCTTGGCTATTGTGAATTGAGCTGCAATAAATATTCTAGTGCAAATCTCCTTATGGTAAAATGATATTTTTTCTTCTGGGTAGATACCTAGAAATTGGATTGTGAGATCAAATGGAAGGGCTACTTACAGCTCTTTGACAATTTTCCAAATTTCTTTCCATAGAGGCTGTACTAGGTTGCAATCCCACCAGCAGTGTAAAAATGTTCCCTCCTCTCCATATCCATGCCTGCATACGCAGCTTTGGGATTTTGTGACGTGATCTCTTCTCCCTGGGGTTAGGTGATATCTCAAAGTGGTTCTGATCTGCATTTCTCTGATGATTAAGGACAATGAACATTTTTTCATGTGTTTGTTGCCCATTCATCTGTCTTCTTCAGAGAAGGTTCTATTCAAGTCTCTTGCTGACTTCCAGATGGGATTATTTGCTCTTTTCTTATTGATTAACTGGAGTTCTTTGTAGATTCTAGTTATCAGTCTTGTGTCAGATTCATAGCATGCAAATATCGTCTTCTATTCTGAAGGTTGTCTGTTTACTTTAGTTGTTGTACTCTTGACTATACAAAAGCTTTTTAGTTTGATCATGTCCCATTTACTTATTTTTGGTGTTGCTGCAATTGCCAAGTGGGTTTTCTTCATAAATTCATATCCCAGGCCAATAGCATAAAGAGTTTTTCCAACACAGTCTTTTAGGATTTTTATTGTGTCATGTCTTAAATCTGAATCTTTTATTTAGTGAGAGTCAGTTTTTGTCAGTGTTGAGAGTTGCAGGTCTAGTTTCAGACTTCTACATGGGGCTAACGAGTTCTCCCAGCACCATTTATTAAATAGGGATTCTTTTCCCCAGTGTATGCTTTGGTTTGGTTTATCAAAGATCAGATGGTGATACATGGCTAGATTCATCTCTCAGTTCTCTTTTCTATTCCATAGATCTATGTCTCTACTTGTGTGCCAGAACGATACTGTTTTGATCTCTGGTGCCTTGCAATATAACCTGAAGTCTATAATGTGATATCTCTAGATTTGTTTTTATTTCTTAAAATTGCAATGGCTATTCAATTTTTTTCTGGTTCCATAGAAAATGAAGTACTATTTTTTCAAGTCATTCAAAGTACAATGTTGGTGCTTTGGGGGTATTGCATTACATCTGTAGATCGTTTTGGTTAGTATGAACATTTTAACAATGTTGATTCTTCTTAGCCACAAGTGTGGTATGTTCTTGCATTTGTTACTATCTGCTGCTATTTTTTTCCTCGGGGTTTCATAGTTCTCTTTACAGAGATTCTTCATATCTTTTGTTAGGAATATTCCCAGATATTTCATTTTCTTTGAAGATATTGTGAAGTGTATTGGGTCTTTCATCTAATTCTTAGCTTGACTATTGTTGGCATATATTCAGGCTACTTATTTGTGGATATTGATTTTGTAACCCGAGATGTTACTGTATTCCTTGATCATTTTTAGGAGCCCTGTGATTTTCCAAGATTAATATCATATCATCCACAAAGAATGAGAGTTTGACCTTCTCTGTCCCCATTTGAATACCCTTGATCTCCTTCTTTTGCCTGATTGCATTGCCTAGGACTTCCACCACTATATTCAATAGCAGTGGCAATATCAAACATCCTTGTCTGGTTCCAATTCTAAGTGGAAATCCTTTCAGTTTTACTCCATTCAATATGATAATGGCTATGGGTTTATTTATTTATTTATTTATTTATTTTTTATTGAATCATAGCTGTGTACATTAGTTCAATCATGGAGTACAGTGTGTGGGCTTCATATACAATGATATTTTCATCCGCCTGTTCGACATAATATTCGTGAGATTTTCTCATTTACTGTGTGAAAACATTTGTGTTATGCATTTAGTAGTTTTCTCCTGACCCTTCAAAGATGCACCTCAAGTGTGATCTCACCCTTTATCCTCTCTCCTCCCACCCTCTCCCTCCCCTTCCCTCCCTCTCCCCTTTCCTCATCTTCTTTTTCAATAATTGGGTTGTAGCCTTCACATGAAAGATATAAATTTGCTTCATATTCCCAGATGACCAAAAATCACATTACAACAAAGATATCTGTACCAGACTGTTTATTGCAGCCCAATTCATAATGGCTGTGGGTTTATTGTATATGGCCTCTATCAGTTTAAGAAATGTCCCATCTAGGCCTATTTTCTGAAGTGTTCTTTTCAGAAAAAGATGCTAATTCTTGGCAATCTTGGGTATAGTCGCTGCATCAAGTGACTGTGATCCTGATTCTCTCTGTTTTTAACATTTTAGGAATAAAGAGGGGTAGTTCTTCTGTGTGTAGAAGAGGGAATTTATAGTCAGTGTACCTGGATTCATGTCTCATCTGTGCACCCTTTTTGCCCTGTTGTCTTAGACCAAGCACTTCACTCACCAAGTCCCAGTTTCCTCTGCTAAAAAAGAAAGCTAAAAATAGCTGTTGCTTTACATCAGTGATTCCCAATTAGGGACAATTTTGCAAATAAAAAGACAGTTAAATTTGAGTTTCAGATAAACAACAAATAATTTTTAAGTATAAGTATGTCACAGGCAGTTATTTGGGATACACGTGCCCCATGCAAAATTTGGGATATACTTCTTCAAAAAAATATTTTTTTATCTGAAATTAAAATGTAACTGGATATCCTATGTTTTGTCTACTAACACTACCTCTAGCGTATATCTGGCTATGTCTGGGAATATTTTGGTTGCTACACCTGCGGGAGAAGGGGAGCAACTGGCATTGGTGGGTAGATGCCAGGGATCCTGCTAAATAGGCAGAGGACAGCTCCCCGACAAAACACAACAAAGAATTATCAGGCCCTAAATGTAAAAATTGCAGAGTCTGAGAATCCCTGCTCAGAAAACATGGATTAAACAATTGATCTCATGGAAACAGTAGAATGACAATTACCAGTGGCAGGATTGGGTGGTAAGGGTGGGGGTGAGGCTAAACTGGGGATGGTCAATGGGTGCAAAAATATAGTTAGTTAGATAGAATGAACAATATTTGATAGCACAACAAAATTTCTGTAGTCAACAATAAGGTAGGAGTATACCTTAAAATAACTAAAAGAGTAGTATTGAAATGTTTCTAATGCAAAAGTATGTTAAATGTCTGAGGTGGTGGGTATACAATTACCCTATTTTGATTAATTCACATTGTATATCTGTATCAAAACATCACATGTATCCTATGTAGCTATACAATTATGTACCCATAATAATTAAACTATGCTTTAAAATCTTTAAAGCATTGGAAGTTAATACTGATAAAAATTCATACTACTCAAAGCAATCTCTAGGTGGAATGCAATCCCTATCAAATTTCAAATGTCATTTCTCATAGATAAATTTTAAAAATCCTAAAATTCATATGGAACCTCAAGTTCATCCAAATAATCAGGGCATCCACGAACAAAAAGAACAAAGCTAGAGGCCTGACACCACTGTTTCAAACTATTCAGTGAAGCACTAGTAATTAAAATGATATACATCTGGCATAAAAATAGAACCAGTGACCGATGGGACAGAATAGAACGCTCATAGATGAACCCATGTATCTACTCATGTAGCAGTTTGTTTTGACAAAGGTACCAAGATTATACAATGAGAAAAGGACTGTCTCTTTAATAAATCCTGTTAAGAAAACTGAATATCCATGTGGAAAAAGAATGAAATTCAACGCTTATTTCATAATATATAAAATATTTGACTCAAAATGAATTATTAAAGACTTAAGCATAAGATCTGAATCTATAAAATTACTAAAATAAAACTTAGGGGAAATATTGCACAACATTTGTCTGGGAAATGCACAGCTAAACATTCATTTTTTTTCGAATTGACCCCAAAGCATAGGCAACATAAGCAAGATGGACAAATGGCATTACATCAAAATAAAAAGCTTCAGTACATCAAATGAAGCAATTAACATAATTAAGAGACAAACTACAGATTGGGAGAAAACACGTGTAAGCTATAGATCTGATTAGGGGTTAATATCTCAAATATATAAGGCACTCAAAGAACTCTATAGAAAGGAAAACAGTAGAACCTCCATAGCTGACCACCTTCCTATGTTGACCACCTTCTTAAGTTGACCTAATTGTCATAGATCAGACATGCACCACTTGTACATATCAGTACAGTAGGCCTAATTCTTTATGTTGGCCACCTCTACATGTTGACCAGTTTGTTACAGTCCACTTACTGTAATTTGATTAAGAAATGGGCAAGGGATCTAAATAGATATTTCCCAAAACAAGACACTGCAATGGCCAACAGATCCATGAAAAAACACTCAATATCGCTAATGATAAGTGAAATGTAGATTAAAACCACAATGAAATATCATCTCACACTCGTTAGAATCAATACATAGTATTATCAAGAAGACAAAAGTGTTGGTGAGGATTTGGAGAAAAGGGAACCATGTAGACTGTCAAGGGGAATGTAAATTAATACAACCATATGGAAAACTATAGGGAGATTCATCAAAAAACTGAAAATAGACTTACCATGTTATTAAGCAACCCTGCTTCTATGTATCTACCCAAAAGATTTGAATTCAGTATCCATTAAACTTTTTTCTTTCTTTCTTTTTTTTTTTTTTTTTTTTTTGGCAGTTTTTGGCTGGGGTCAGGTTTGAACCCACCACCTCCAGCATATGGGGCCGGCGCCCTACCCCTTTGAGCCACAGGCGCTGCCCATCCATTAAATTTTGAAGGAAAAATAAAGGAAGATGGGTACTTTTCTCTTGACAACTGAAAGAGAATTGCCTGGGAATAGACTGTTAAAGGCACAGCTTAACATTCTACTACAGAATGTGATCCCTGACCCAGGGCAAGGCCACTGCATTCAAGGATGTTGTTCCAGGAAAGTAAATAAAGCCTGCTGCCTGCTGATACTCCTTGGTATGCACAGTGGATGCAGCACAGGAACAGAGGGAAAACATGGGCCCTGTTGAATTATGTCAAAATTCAGTATCCCAGATGAAGCTCTGCTGTGGCAAGTGGAGATGAGGGGTTTGCTGCGACTCTTTTTCCTAAGATGTTAAATTCATTACCCCAAGCACAATCTTCCACCATGGAGACTCCATAAACAAAACTGCCAGAGTGATTCTTGTCATTTAGGCATGGTTTTATTTTCATTACTCTTTTAAAATAATAACACTTCCTTTCAAAAATACATAGTGTTTTATTTCTTATTTCAAAAATAAAATATGTCCATTATAGAAAATGAGAAAATCCTAATAAGCAAAATCAATAATGAAAAAAGCATTTCTAAACCTACTATCTAGATAGACTATTTTTTTAATTCCATGAACTGGTTTATTTTTTCTATTTTTTTAAATTTCAGATTAGTATGAGGGTAAAAATGATTAGGTTATGTTAGGTTTCTTAGCTAAAGTTCATGTTCATGAGCCCTTCACTCAGTGTATACAGGTTGTACTGTATACTCTTACATTGTACAAATTAGCTGAGAGAACACTTTTACCCATCACTCCTCCCCTCTCCCTTTCCCTCCTCCCCTGTCTTCCCACTTGAATTTAATTTAATTTTTCTTTCATATGGGTGTATAATTGTTTATCTATTAGTTTCATATTAGTATCACATGCATTGGATAATTGCTTTTCTATTCTTGTGATGCTTTATTAAGAAAAATATACATCAACTCCACCCAAGTAAATACCAAAGATGTCCAAGTCTCTACCTTTTTATGGCTGAATAGTATTCCATGGTATACATATACCAGTTTGTTAATCCATTCATGGGTTGATGGGCACTTGGGCTGAAGACTGAAACTGGACCCACAACTCACATCATTGACAAAAATTGACTCTTACTGGATAAAAGATTTAAATTTAAGACATGAAATGATAAAAATTCTAGAAGAATGTCTGGGAAAGACTCTTAACAACATTGGCTTGGGAAAATATTTCATGAAGAAGACCCTCTTGGCAGTTGCAGCAAGACCAAAAATAAATAAATTGGACATGTTCAAACTAAAAAGCTTTTGCATAGCTAAACAACTAAAGCATACAGGCAATCTTCAGAATGGGAGAAGATTGTGTGCTATGAATCTGACAAAGGACCAATAACTAAAATCTACATAGAACTAGAGTTAATCAACAAGAAAAGAGCAATAATCCCATTTATAAGTCAGCACAAGACATACATGAACAGAACCTTCTCTGAAGAAGATAGAAGAATGGCCAAAAAACACTTGAAAAAATACTGATCATCCCTCATCAGCAGATAAATGCAAATCAAAACCACTTTGTGATATCACTTAACCCCAGTAATAATAGCCTCCATCACAAAATCCCAAAGCTGCATGGATGTGGGGAGAGAGGAACACCGCTGGTAGGATTACAAACTAGTACAGCCTCTATGGAAAGAAGTATGAAGAATCGTCAAAGAGCTATAAGTAGACCTTCCATTTGATTCTGCAATCCCATTACTAAGTATCTATTCAGAAGGAAAAAAAATCATTTTACTATAAAGACATTTGCACTTGAATGTTTATTGCAGCTCAATTTACAATAAAGAATAAATCCAGGTATAAATATTAACATTTTGGTGTATGCCCTACCTGACTTTTTTTACATGCACATATATTCTTAATTTAAATGAGTTTTATAAACATTTTCATTTTTTACCATGATTTTGACACCTTAACATTGTTAATGCAAACACTAACTAAAACATGACTTAAAACATTATCTCAGTGGCCAAAATATTTTGGTTATGGAGGTACCAAACTTTCATTATTGAATACCCTATTTTGTTATTTTTTATTGTTTTCCATTTTTCAGGATTTGCCAAAATGAAGTAAGAATTTTATCATTAAATCTTTGCAATATACTCAATTTTCTTTTTTTTTTTACATATGCATGTGTTAATTAGGTTTCCACTTTTTGCCTTCACAGAATTTAAAAGGCTTAAAATTTAATAACAATAACAATGTTTAAGATAAGGACTAGAAACAAAAACTTCATAAAGAATAAATGAAGATAAATACATTCAGAAAAGAAAACAGATGATTACTGCATCGAAATATTAAGCAATATTAAGAATAATAATGCAAAGAAAGTAACGTTCACATTGCCAAATAAGACATTATAGGGTGCTTTGACTCTGCGGCTCAGTATGAAGTCATCAGATACCTTCTGATTTTTTTCCCAAAGTCTCAAAAAATAGACAACTAATATTATATAAATAAAAGTAAAGGAAAGTTTCAAAAAACAGATCATGCCAAATCTTATAGACAATAGAAAAAGAAGAAATATTTCAAAATCATCCTCCTTGATCTGGATACACCTGACAATGAAATTGGAGAAAATATATTGTTATAAAGGGAAATTACAAACATATTTCACTTATAAGTGAGGATGCAATATCCTAAACAACATATTAACAAGTTGAATTAAAAATTAATGTGTAAGTAATGTACTTTGGTCAAAATTAAATCCAATTTA
>CAUYRH010064064.1:0-69773 GCA_963574655.1 Perodicticus potto
CATTTGGGTTTTTTTTTATTTTCCATGTGGTGTTTGTTTTTGTTGGTTGGTTGCCGCTACCCCAATCTACGGGGGGGGAAAAATTTAAACTGGGTCGCAAAAAAAAAAAAAAAAAAAAAAAAAAAAAAGAAAGAAAGAAACTGAGATTGAGGGATTAAGTCTAAAACTCAGGGCTGGTGGGATTCAGTGACTTACTCAGCTAGAAGACGGTAGAGCAAATCTAAAACTCAGATCTGGTGACTCCTAGCCATCTACTACACAACTCTGGAAGCAAACCAAGTTTAGTTACCTAGAACTTTCATACACTGAAAGATTATTGTTAGGATTTTCCTCATCCTCCTCCACGTCAGGATGGTTTTCAAAGCAGAGTTTCAAATTTTCAAAAAAAGAGGGATTTCACTGTCATATTTTCCTATATCTAAAAAATGTATTACGTAAGACTGACCTGTTACATTTCCAAGACTTAATCACAACCAATTAAAATTGCCATGTTTGCACTTTACCATGAGGAAAGTCTTAAGCAAGATAATAATCATATATCCGATAACCTCCCCTTCATTACTTATTTTAAATTTTAATTCTTGCTTCACAATCACATAAACTGACCACTCCACCCCTTGCAACATTACATAAAGACCAAAGTAAATGTTTCATCCTGTGAGTAACCCCAGGCACCAGGGAGCTAGCTTCTGGTTCCTTAAACCAATAGTTGAAAGCTGATAAAACATGCCAGAAAAGTCAGAGAATTTAACCAGCAGAGCTGCTCAGGTTTAAATTGTGCGATTTTAAACTTAGACCCCTTGAGATAACAGTTCACTTTTCTCGTCGTGGCAACAGATTCAACCCCTTGGCCCTGTGAAAGTCATCTGAATATATTTAGCCAAAAGAAAAATTAAAAAAAAAAAAAAAGAAGAAGAAGAAGAAGAGGGAGAAAGAAAGAAAAAAAAGAGAAGAAAAAGGGAAAACTTCTATCTCCTGATCGAAGATATATTCAGCACTGTGTTTTTTTTATGCACATTTGATCATCCTGTTGACAGCTTTGGAAGTTAAGTATATGGACTGCTGCACAGAGGTTTCAAATCCTGATGGAAACCAATGGCAGGCTCTTTTGACAGTCAAATAATGACAAGCACGTTGCAGGCCAATGCCCGTCATTCACCAACATCTCCAACTTGCTCCAACTGCCGCACAGCGACTAAGTGGAGGGTCAGAGGTTAAGCTCCAAGAAGCCGGCAATGAAGGGCAACTGTCATGCACCACTGCCTATTGTGAAGCGGCAAGGAGTGGCTGTCTCCTCCAGAACATGCAAAACGTTCTCATTCTGTCCAAGCAGAGACACATCCGAAGGTCCTAAATGAGACCATTGCCAATTCATGAAGCTCCAAACTGACAGCATGCCATTCAAGCTGTCTCAAATTTGATTTTTTTCCTATTTCAAGTCACAAATGCATGCAAAGTATACCGTTAAGCATAACTCTTCAGCCATGGTTTTAAGCATGCTATGCTTTTAGACACATAGGTAGCCTCAGACACATACACATTCTCAGATCCTAAAAAAAGAAAGAAAATGCAAAATTAATTTATTCTTCTTTACAGAGTTTCTAATAAAGCATAAAATTCAAAATGGCACAGAAAAACCTAGATATCAGCTTTCAAGGAAAGTTCATAGAAGTCTACAAAAGAAAATAATCTTAAAAAGGATTTATTTCATCGTAATATTATCACACTCTGAGAACAAAGAATATAATTATATATACAGAAATTTAATGAAAATAATGTAATTTTAAGTACGCAGTAGTTCACTGACACATTTTAAAATTTTTTAGATCTGTCTATAAAATTATAGTCTACAAATGATTCAAAGTCTAGCATGTGACACAAATTCATCTTTATACATTCTAAGTTTGGGCTCTTATCACTTTTTTATGCAGTAGAATTACATGATCCCACTCAGATATGTACGCATTAACATATCACCTACAAAGATTTTTGTCTTAGTAAAAGAAATGTCTCATCTCATTTAGAAGCTCTGGGACTGTCAGTAAACTAACTAGCTAAAATCCAGAACTAAGCTGCACAGGTCTTCTCATGTCCTTTCTATCAACAGTGTGATATCTAACCACACCTAGAGTCCTAAGTGGTCCTCATCAGAGATAGCCTTTAGTAGTAGGAACTTGAAAATGAACCTTACATAAGGTGCTGGTCTACACCAGCTGCAGCTGAGTCACTTCTTAAGCCCTGATCACTATCACCTACCCTTCCTTAAGAAAGGCTGGTGAGTGGCTCGGTGCCTATGGCTCAATGGGCTAAGGCATCAGCCACGTGCACCTGAGCTGGTGGGTTCTAATCCAGCCTGGGCCCGCCAAATGACAATGACGGCTGCAACCAAAAAAAAAAAAAAAAAAAAAATGGCCGGGCGTTGTGTAGGGTGCCTGTAGTCTCAGCTACTTGGGAGGCGGAGGCAAGAGACTCGCTTGAGCCCAGGAATTGGAGGTTGCTGTGAGCTGTGATGCCACGGCAATCTATCCAGGGTGACAGCTTGAGGCTCTGTCTCTTTTTTTTTTTTTTTTTTTTTTTTTTTTGCAGTTTTGGCCAGGGCTGGGTTTGAACCCGCCACCTCTGGCATATGGGGCCAGTGCCCTACTCCTTTGAGCCACAGGCGCTGCCCCGAGGCTCTGTCTCAAAAAAAAAAAGAAAGAAAGAAAGAAAGAAAGGCTGGGGAGAGAAGATAACCCAGCATCTATAAGGAACAAAGCCAAGACAACCCATTATTCAGGTATTATTTCAATAAATGTCTGGGAAATGAATCAATAAGTAAATTCTCCAATATTCCCTGTCAAACTTTCTACTAAGCTGATGGACAAAGGAATACATCAGAATGGCATTTCTTTTTTTTTTTTTTCTATTTTTTGAGACAGAGTCTCAAGCTGTTGCCCTGGGTACAGTGCCGTGGCATCACAGCTCACAGCAACCTCAAACTCTTGGGCTTAAGCAATTCTCTTGACTCAGCCTTCCAAGTAGCTGGGACAACAGGTGCTCACCACAACACCCGGCTATTTTTTTCACTGTAGTTATCATTGTTGTTTGGTGGGCCCGGGCTGGATTCGAACCAGGCAGCTCTGACGTATGTGGCTGGCACCCTAGCCAGTTGGGCTATAGGCGCCAAGCGCAGAATGGCATTTCTTAGAAATACATTTGGTTCATTTTCTCAAAAGATCAGTATAACAGCTGCTATGCTCCACTTTCCCCATTCACCACCCCCATCATCCACTCCCACCTTTCCACATATCCTAAATGTCAATTTTAATATCTAAAAGATTCCATCACCTGAATATATGATTCAGCAAGAGTCAAAAAACGTTGGTGTGGATTCGGCAACATTCAAAGTCAGGCAAATTAACAACTCCTGCTATTTCAGCATTCTGCAGATCAGTGGAAGAGAGAAGGAATGCCCACAAACAAGAGGGTACTCAATGATAGTACCCTGGGGTTTATCCCAGGTGCTGGCAGTACCCACGAGTCCCATTTAGGCTAGACCAAGGTTATTCTCTCTTCTCTTACCATGTACTTTTTTGTTAGGTCCTCAGTGATACACTGACAAAGCCTCTAAGTTTTGCTTTTTTGTCTGTCTTTTGTAAATTGAAGGTAAAAGCCACCATGATTATAGGCCAAATAATTTCAGAAACGTTTGCTACATACTTGCAGAAGAGGCAGAGAATAAAGCTAAAAGGGGGTATTGCCTTTCTGTCTGATTTTGAAAGACAAGAAGCTTGCTTCCCTGAAGTGCCTGGGTGCTTTGAGACACTAGTTTTTCTTAGAAGAATGAGCTCACCGGAGCAGGTGCTTTTCTTTCTTCCTTTCAGTCGAACAAAGGCCAGACATACTCATTTTACCATATTCATTTTACGGTGAACTAGCAAGGCAAGGAGTACCAGTTGCCTCCGGGTCATGAAATAATACTAAAAACTTTATAATCATTCATTGATTTAGTTTTCAGCATACTATATCATTTGAATCCAATGGGAGCATAAAGAGCTATTTGTGAGGTCAACCATGGTACAGACAGATGCTGACATGCTATTGATGGCAAGGTGGAAAGAAATTGCTAAATACAGCAGATCAATACCTCGTTTCACTGTTACAGCCTTCTGCAGACATAAAATATATATCTTTACAGCTACAAAAATAATAATAATGAAAGTGGGAGATAAATGCTTCCCTCAAGGTAAACTATTTGATTAGCTAAGGGCAAAGGTGACAGCAGCAGTTACACTAAAGTAACTTTATAGTCTTAAATAAAAACAGGAGGAAGAGCAGTAGATGAAGTGGCAAAATGAATCCAGACACCCGGTGGTTCAGACATAACTCTTGTAAAACCCACAATGATAGGTAAAAGGCTACGAAAATCTAAGATTTTCTATGTATGGCCACAAATACGGTTTCCTTAAAGATATATTCTTCCATATGACTTCACACAAACATTTTCTAAACAAAATATTTCCTATTGTTGATAGAAACCAAATTGAGAGTTATGGGTAAGTGTTTTGGAAAGTAAAAAAAGAAACCAAACCCTCAACTTTTAGTCTGTACGTACCTCCGTTTGACAAGCCCAGTATATTAGCAGTACCTTGTTAGATGTTAGACGCCAAAAAAAACATATAACATGGTTGTTGGAGAATTACTGTACATAAAACAATAACAGGTAAAAACAATAATAAAATATCTAATTTAATATGACCAAATATCAAAACATATGGTACCATATACCAATAGGTGTACCGTTCACATGCTTACTGTTGGTATCATACACTTCGACAGAAAAAATAAGGTCAGTAAGGAAAGAGATGAGGGAAAGAATCCTCCAAAGTTTGATGGAAGAAAAGGGGCTTAAGAAGAGTCCTCAGGAATTGGTGGATTTAATACAACATCATTACAGTATCATCGAATTACAGTAGAACCCCTGTAAGTGACCACCCAAGGAACTACAGCAAACTGGTCAACACACAAGGGTGGTCACTGTAGGCCTACTACACAGATGCCCACTGTGGTGCCTGTCCGTCCATGAAAATTAGGTCAACTGCAGGAGGTAGTCAGTGTAGGGAGGTGGACAACTAGGAGGTTCTACTTAGTTTTTATTTCTCAAATGAAGCCTTTTTTTGTAAATCCCCATAGTTTGGCCTTAAAAACAACCATGCAGAATTTAACATCAATTATCTAAGCTACAAGTCTCCTAGGAATCTTTAAAAGCAGCCTAAAGAGTAAACATGTTTGTTTTCAAAAAGTTATACTTACCAAAAAAAAAAAAAGTTATACTTACTTTTTCTACTGCAATGAATGGGTTAAGGAAAGAGAGGGCAGAGGGTGGGAGGAGTATTTCATACTGGCATGCTTTACCTGAAGTCACAGTGCAGAAATGTCAGTGGTTACGTGAAATCCTTCAATGAAAATTATTCTAAAATAGAATATTTAATACTTACCCAGAAAATGCTATCACTCTCTGTTTGGATGGTATTTAGCAATTTTAAATAATCTGTTATCCTAAGGCTGACTTACAACATGGCACTCTTTTGCCCAAAGACCATGAGAACTCTCAGATGAGTAAAGGAAACTTACTTGATACAATTTCACCCCTCTGTAGCAACAAACAAAATAAATTAAAAATTGAAATAAATTTTGGTGCAAGAGAAATAATGAAAATGTAATGTAACTGTAACTGAAATGGAAGGAATAATCATGTATTTACTTTTTAAAAGGAATTCTTAATTTTATAATTTTTCTATCAATTTATGTCAATCACACTAGTTTATTGGTCCATAGTTCAGGAAAAACAAACGTAATGTCTCCAGTGCTATTCTGCAGAGAAAATGAGATCTCTGCAGCTACACATGTGCATTTCACTGTGTCCTGATGTCACTGTCTAGGTCACTCCTACTAAACTGTAACAGCGGCAAGTCAGAGCTCCTATGTCTTACCTAAGGATCACTCAATAACCTGCATTTGAAAAGTGGGTCTGAGAAAACATCCAATCATCAAATATGTCAGTAAAGTTCTGTGTTAGATATTTTAGAGGACACAAGATATATATATTTTATGTTTCTGCTCCAAAGGGCGTGATAATTTCTATTTGAAGGGTGAGGTGGAGTAATGGATAAGACAAGAATACTAAAAGCCTACTCTTTTAAATCATATTTATGTCTATGTAACATTGTTAACATTTCTAGTTCTTTTACATTTATTATCTTTTTGAAAGCATCTCAGATGAAGCCAGGAGGGAAGTTAACAATCAACCCTATTCAGGCTCAGTGCCTGTAGCTCAGCAGTTAGGACGCCAGCCACATACACTGGAGCTGGCGGGTTTGAACCTGGCCCAGGCCTGCCAGACAACAATAACAACTACAACCAAAAAAAACCTGGCATTGTGGCGGGAGCCTATAGTTCCAGCTACTTGGAAGGCTGAAGCAAGAGAATTACTCAAGCCCAGGAGTTGGAGGTTGCTGTGAGCTGTGATGCCACGGCACTGTACCAAAGGTGACATAGTGAGACTCTGTCTCAAAAAAAAAAAAAAATCTATTCAGCCTGGCACACTGCCTCACGCCTGTATAATCCTAACACTTTGGGAGGCCAAGGCACAAGGATTACTTGAAGCCAGGAGTTTGAGACAAGCCTGGCCAACATAGCAAGACCCTATTGCTACAAAAAATTCAAATTAGCTGAGCACAGTGATGTGTACCTGAAGCCCAAGCTACTCAAGAGGCTGAGGCAGGAGGATCACTTGAACCCAGGAGTTTGAGCTACAGTGACACCACTGCACTCCAGCGGGGGCAACAAACAGATCGAAGACTCAAACAAATAAAAAAGAAAAATATAAAACTTATAAAAATAAAAAAGAATTAACTGCCTGTGTGGAGGGAGGGGTTTGAGGGGATATTCAAGGTATTCATTGAACTGTTTAGTGCCTATTGTGTTCAAGACTGCAGACAATGGCAAATAAAATACAGTCTGGGCCGGCCCCATATGCTGGAGGTGGCGGGTTCAAACCCAGGTGCGGCCAAAAATTGCCGAAAAAATACTGTCTGTATAATTTATGAGGGAAAAAGAGACTGAAAACAAACCACTACAGTACTGAGTGGTAAGTGCTAGAAAAACATCCAAAAATTGCTACAGAACTATAAAAGAGAAAATTATTTTAAGATTTTGAGATGTTTGCCACATTAAACAAAAAAGAATAAAAAATGAACTAAGTATTCATCTCAAGAAGGTAGCAAAAGCTTAATCAAAACAGAAAAAAAGAAACAATAAAAATTAAGTAGAAAATTAATGAATGAGAACATAAATTTAAGTGCTAGTTTTTAAGAACAGTCTAGTAGGCTCGGCGCCTGTGGCTCAACGGGCTAAGGCGCCAGCCACGTACACCTGAACTGACGGGTTCGAATCCAGCCCGGGTCCGCCAAACAACAATGATGGCTGCAACCAAAAAATGGCCGGGCGTTGTGGCGGGTGCCTGTAGTCCCAGCTACTTGGGATGCGGAGGCAAGAGACTCGCTTGAGCCCAAGAATTGGAGGTTGCTAAGAGCTGTGATGCCACGGCACTCTATCCAGGGTGACAGCCTGAGGCTCTGTCTCCAAAAAAAAAAAAAGAACAGTCTAGTAGCAAATAAAATCAATTTTTAAAGAGAAGACACAAATACAGAAAATTATAATTAAAAAGAAGATACAAAGAAGGAATATGAAATTTTTTAATTTTAAAACTATATACAATTCTACCCTAGTAAACCAAGTTATGCTCAATGCCACATGAATAAATTTATAAGTCCCCCTTTCTGAGAAATGATATTGTCCATAATATACATGCTCATCCAGTCCCACATACCTCCCCTCCCCCACACCACCCTAAAGTTCCCATAAGAATCACTGCTACAGGCTCGGCGCCTGTGGCTCAACGAGCTAAGGCACCAGCCCCGTACACCTGAGCTGGCGGGTTCGAATCCAGCCCGGGCCCGCCAAACAATGATGGCTGCAACCAAAAAATGGCCGGGCGTTGTGGCGGGCGCCTGTAGTCCCAGCTACTTGGGAGGCAGAGGCAGGAGACTCGCTTGAGCCCAGGAATTAGAGATTGCTGTGAGCTGTGATGCCACAGCACTCTATCCAGGGTGACAGCTTGAGGCTCTGCCTCAAAAAAAAAAAAAAAGAATCACTGCTACAGATCCATCTTATTTTCCTATTTGAAGTACTAAAAAGTTGAGTTCAGCAATATGTTAAGAGTCCAATATAATGTAACCAAGTAGGATTTATCCCAAGAAATCATTATGTAAAAGTCTGTTAACAGATTATATTCTACCAGTAGAAGTAAAGATATTATCATCTAACCAGATATCCCAAAAAAATTCAATAAAAATTCAACCTCAGTCCCTGGAAAAAAAAAAGTAAACTAAGAATCAACAATAATTGCCAACAATTATTGTAGCTATGCTTAATGCTAGAATCCTAAAGTATCATTTTAAAGGCCAAGCCATCTACTATAAACCACTACAATTTAGAAGTTCTAGACAACGTAATAATATAAGAAAAAAAGGAGGGCAAATATAATTAACTGAAAAGGGAAAGAACAAATTACATTTGCAGCTAAATAGATTTCCTGCCTGATATATATATCTATAAAACCCAAGAGAATCATCCAAAAAATATTAGAATGATAAAGATACATTCTGTACTGTAGTCAATTACAAAATTAGCACACACATAAGAAGCTTTTTTATGTATCAATTAAAAAAACACAATTTTTAAATATCTCGTTTGCAATAGTAACCCAGGTATTGTATAAAAATAAATAGTTTCTAATTGAATAAAATCACAAAACTTTTCTTTTTTTTTTGGCCAGGGCCGGGTCTGAACCTGCCACCTCTGGCATATGGGGCTGGAGCCCTACGCCTTTGAGCCACAGGCACTTCCCAAAATTATAAAACTTTCTGAAGATTATAAAAGAAAAATAAATGTGAAGATATTATGTGGTGGATTATCTCTACCACAAGTGAAGATAATCTATAATGGATAATCCATAATGGAGAATGAGAAAAATTATTTATTGCCAACAGTATTTGGCACACATTTCAGTTCTTAAAATTATAATTATAATGAACTGAATAAAAAGCATATCAGAGTACTTGGGCATTAAATCAGTATACAAAGGGTAAGTCAATAAGGGTAGGAAAAAGATATGTATCCCTTACCATATACCAACTACATTCCAGACATTATAACACGAAAAAAATTAACACATAAAATAAATGGAAGGGCAGACAAGTGGCCATTAATTTAACACTGAAATGGAAAACTTTTGAATATGGAATATATAAAAGTTAAAAGGCAGACAGTAAACAAACTGGGAAAAATAATTCCATCACATGATTATCAAATGATAATATCCTTAATCGGTGAAATATTATTCCAAATCAGTAAAAAAGACAAATACTTGTTAGCAAAATGAACAAAGACCGTATAAATTAACAAATCACAAAAGAACTCTACTTAGCCAATACAAATAGGAATATATTCGACCAAATACAGAAATTAAGAAAATACAAATTAGTTCTACAAGCTCCGACTTCTCTTCTAAACTGGCAAAATTTTTATTGCCAACAGTATTTGGCACACATTTCAGTTCTTAAAATTATAATTATAATGAACTGAATAAAAAGCATATCAGAGTATTGGAAGCCATGTACCAATAAGCATTCTCATGTAATGCTTCACCTATCTGTGTGGGAATTTTACCATGAGAACCAAAAATCCTTACAAATGTTAGCCCACACGATTTGCCTTCTTTTAATTTACCTTATGCAAAATCCCAAAGATTTGCAGAGATTTAAGTGGAAGAATGTTTACTAAAGGATAATCTATAATGGAAAAAAAAATCCATACAAGGAAATACTATACAATTATAGTGATATGAAAAAATATTCATAATATATTGGAAACTGGTAAGTGAAAAAAAGTTGTGTATAAAATATAAACATTATAATTAAATTTTTGTTTAAAATATATCTTGCATAAATATATATCATAAATATATTTTATTTTATTTTACTTTATTTTTTTTTTTGAGACAGAGCCTCAAGCTGTCACGCTGGATAGAGCGCTGTGGCATCACAGCTCACAGCAACCTCCAATTCCTGGGCTCAAGCGAGTCTCTTGCCTCAGCCTCCCAAGTAGCTGGGACTACAGGCGCCCGCCACAACGCCCAGCCATTTTTTGGATGCAGCCGTCATTGTTGTTTGGCGGGCCCAGGCTGGATTCAAATCTGCCAGCTCAGGTATACGTGGCTGGTGCCTTAGCCCGCTGAGCCACAGGCGCCGAGCCTATCATAAATATATTTTAAATAAAATTAGGATCATATTGTATATACTGTACAAATAATAAGCACATTAACAATATTCTAAGCAATATACCAATATAAAGTAAGAAGTGATTATCTCTGAAGGATTATAGATTTTTTTTGCTTAATATTTTTCTGTATTTCTCACTCTTTCTAAAATAAATTATTGTGTAATCAGAAAAAAAAATTTTAATGAAGAAATACTTCCCTGGCAGCACCTGTCGCTCAGTGGATAGGGCGCCAGCCACATACACCTAGGCTGACAGGTTTGAACCTGGCCCAGACCAGCTAGGCAACAATGACAGCTGCAACAAAAAAACAGCCAGGCATCGTGGCGGGCGCCTGTAGTCCCAGCTACTTGGGAAGCTGAGGCAAGAAAATCACTTAAGCCCTAGAGTTTGAAGTTGCTGTGAGCTGTGATGCCACAGCACTCTACCGAGGGCAACATATTAAGACTGTCTCAAAAAAAAAAGAAAAGAAACAATTCCCTATGTTATAAACCATATACTTATATTCATACTGTGGATATAGACTTACAAAGCTGACTTTTACAAGCCACAGGTGAAAAATAATTTCATTACTTTAAAGTCACATCCATGGTAATAATAATAGCTAACACTTACATGCATAGCACTTAGATAAGCCCATCAATATTCTAAATGCTTTATATATATTAAATCATTTAATTTTCACAACTATTTTTTTTTTTTGACACAGAGCCTCAAGCTGTCACCCTGGAGAGAGTGCTGTGGCATCGCAGCTCACAGCAACCTCCAATTCCTGGGCTCAAACGAGTCTCTGGCCTCTGCCTTCCAAGTAGCTGGGACTACAGGCACCCGCCACAATGCCCGGCCATTTTTTGGTTGCAGCCATCATTGTTGTTTGGCGGGGCCGGGCTGGATTCGAACCCGCCAGCTCAGGTGTACGTGGCTGGCGCCTTAGCCCGTTGAGCCACAGGTGCCGAGCCAATCTTCACAACTATTATTAATTCCCATTTTACAGATGAAGATTGAGGCGTAAAGAGATTAGACGACTTGCTCAAAATCACTCAGCTAATAAAGCAGCAGACATAGGAGAAAATACGAAAATCCATGCTCTTCACCACCACAAGCGAAGGTCTCTCCTGATAAAACTACACCATATTGTAAATGTAAAAAGCATTTACAATATAAATGCCAGAACATAAACAATATTATAAGCACTATCCCCTTTAAAGTAGTCTCCTTGAGAAACTCTATACATATCCAAAGATGTGGGCACTGATCAAAATATTTTTAGAAATCCTTCCTTTGACTGTCCCCAGGGAGTAGTAAACATGTCTCCAGTGAGGAAAGAAGATATTTCTTCTCAACAGCTAGAAGTCATTCAGAAGCAAGTCTTAAAGTGTGATTAAATGTCAGAATTCTGCGGGTAACACAGCAGGAAAAACTAATGAGGCTGATTTTAACTAATGTGCCCATAACGGGCATCCACTCCCAAGAACCACATTCATGGTGGATTTTGGTATTTACTATATTGCATTCTTGTAATTATTTATTTCCATGCCCATCTTTCTACTAAACTAAGGTCCTCAAGGGCAAAGGTCACACCGCCCTCATCCTTGAGTCCCCCGCCCCTAACGTAAGTCCTGGCACACCAAGAGTACTAATGAAGGATTTCTGAGACAACTCTACAGAGAATGCCACCCAAATGCTTTGAGCAATGACCATATATTAGAATAAATAAAAATACCGCCAAGACGGCATCTGAATTTCTACTCAAACATATAAAATACGTGGAAAGGGACTATAATTTTTAAAAATGAAAATCGTATAACGTTCTACAATTCTCAATATTCAAGAAGACAGAAATCAGTGTTTAACAGGTCTCCTTATAACATCGCAGAGCCTACAGGTAGACAGTGCTCACAAAACACAGTGGATATGCCTCATTGTCTAAAAAGCGATCTGCTGAACCAAGGATGCAGAAACAACCATAAACTTTCTCAGACAACGATGCAAAAACACATCTGCTGCACGGAGGGCACCAGGAGGCATCCTGCCTGTGGGTTCAAGCGACAGGACACAACCCGGTGCCTGAAATATAAATCAGAGCACCTTACATCCCTGGTTCTTATTGACACTCGCTACCTGCAAATTTCTAATACGGGCAAGATGGGCCTATTTTTATTTACAGCACAAACCACAGACTGAATGTAAAACAAGATGCTTAATAAATCCAGAGGAACATAAAACACCAGCATAACTCAGACAGCAAGACAGACACTCACTCCTTAATTAAGTGGGTGATGTTCTGTTTAAAACAAAAAGACAACCCTGGGCTATTGCGAAGATTAAGCACTCAGTGTTGCGAGGGAAACGCCAACCATTTTCAGGGCACAGCTTTTAAATCATGAAAAATAAAGCATCTAATAGTCTGTCTTCAATAGTAAGTAGACAGGATGGACACAGACTGATTTGGATTAACACATTTTCAGTTATAACAAGTAATTTTACAGAGGATTAGTATCTTGATGGCCTGATCAATATGAAGCACCGCTGCTATTACAGATGAAGAGAAAACTGCCCCTCTGGTAATAAAGTGTGTGTGTCTTCGTTCTCCTTCATTTGCTGAGTCCATTACTGTAATGGTTCCAGCATTAACAGCTGGGGCAATTTAAGCAGCAGGGGTCTGATGGTTTTAAAAGCTGGGAACACTGGCTACTCATCCCTTCCGCCTCTCAGGCTGCATATGCAACTCCTCCGCCTGGCTAGGGTTCCAATATAAGGATTGTGTTTTATGAGAACAATGACTACTATTTCCCAATTATTGTCTCATTAATAGTGTTACCAGCCAATAACGTGACTAAAACAAAAACTGCTCGCAGCACATTGGCTGCTGATTCGGTGAAAAATTGCACACTATTTACCTAAATAACAAGATTGACATGACAACAGGCTGGAGTCCACATGAACCATAATGTTTGCATTCTTTTGCCCAGTGCTATTCTCATGTTCTCAGGCAAAGAAAAAAAAAGGCAGAACATTCTTGCTGACAGAAAAAAAATCATCAGCAGAATTTTCCATCTTTGTTTTCAAAAAATGGCAAACTAGAAAACAGTAAGACAATGGATGCTGTACGTACAAATAGAAAATCCATATTAATGCAGGCTTGAGAGTTTAATCAAGCCCAATTCTGCAGAGTGAGTTAAGGTTGCAACCTCAGCCCATTTCATATTCTTACTGGAGAAATGCTCGCCCTTGAGCTCCAGCCTTGAATGATCCAGGCACTGAATGAAGATGCCAAAGGGCAGACTTAGGGCTAATGCAGGAATCAGAGCTCCGAATTTTCTGATCACAAACAGTTATGAAAATACTCATGCTCTGACAACAAATCTCCTCCTCAGACCAGCTGCAACATAATTTGATCCCTCAAACTGAGTTTTCTAGTTGGTTTCTACCAGTTATAAAGGTCTCAACTGTCCCTTATCTATATGGCAGTACTTAAACATTAGAGAAGGTCTGGTCACTTTGCAAGCAGGTCATTTCCAAAACTACAGAGCAAATAAATGATCAGCACAGCAACAGGGCAGATGTACCATTAATAAAGATGCAAGTCTAACAGTCAAGTTCACATAATCAAAGAATAGAATAGCGACTGCCAGGGGCTGGTGGGAGGGGAAAAGGGCTAATCAGGGGACAAAAGTTCCAAGTATTCAAGAGGTCTGCCACACGACATTGTGCCTAAATTTAACAGTACTGAATTATACACCTAAAATTGTGTAAAGCGGGTAGATCTCAAGTGTTTAAATCACAAAAATAAAATAAAACTTGAAAAGAATGGAAGTCTACAGCACCTAACAATGTTCAGCTTTGAAACGTGCTAACTTACAAACATGCCAAGGACAAATATTTGGAAACAAGTCCCCCCCAGTGCAAATTTTCATCTCTGACACATTCTGACCCAGCCTAATAGCCTCATAATTCCTCCCAGTTTACACTGTGACAGCAACCAGTGAGACAAATTTATAAAATAATTTAAAATCAGTTTATAACAGAAGATTAAATGAACAACCTTAGCAGAACTCCAAATTCACCTGCTTTTTTTTGTTTTCAAATTTACCTACTTTAAACAGTGCTTTTTCTTTAAGGTTACAAAAATGCCATCTCAACTATAATGTTCTTTTCTTCTGTAATTTAGAAACTCACACTTTAAATATAACTTTATCAAGAAATCTACCACAATAAACTAACGACAACAACAAAACGCACTAAACCCTGTGGTTTAGTTTACCTCTGGGTAAACTAGCATTTTAAACTTAGAAAATAGTTGCTGAAAGTTGCTAAAGCGTGTATTGAATACAAGAGTCTTGTTTCTAAAATTAATGCCCACACCTATGCTACATTGAATAATTTAAAATATAAAGTACGTACCTAGCCACTTTCCATTATTTCTTTCAAGTTTTGGTTCTCTCACTACTAAGAAGCCTACAAACAATAACAAGTGATGTTGGCTTGGCGCCTGTGGCTCAACGGGCTAAGGCACCAGCCACATACACCTGAGATGGCGGGTTTGAATCCAGCCCGGGCCCGCCAAACAACAATGACGGCTGCAACCAAAAAATGGCCAGGCGTTGTGGCGGGCGCCTATAGTCCCAGCTACTTGGGAGGCAGAGGCAAGAGACTCGCTTGAGCCCAGGAGTTGGAGGTTGCTGTGAGCTGTGGATGCCACGGCACTCTGTCCAGGGTGACAGCTTGAGGTGCTGTCTAAAAAAAAAAATAACAAGTGATGCTCTTGGAAATTCTGAGAAGCATGCAATCTCTACTAAGTCCCTGGCAAAAATGTTAAGTGCCAGAGATAAAATGATAAATGACAAAACTAAAAACACATGGTTTCTACTTTTTAGGAGTGTACAGTCCAAACGCTAAAACCTGTTTTGCTAAACTCAGCCATAATAAATCTCATCAGCAGGCAAAGAGCCAAAATCCTAATTACTAAGGGTCACACGTATCCTATCAGATGCCGGAGGCTCTCTCTCTCTCTCTGTTATTAACGTCTCCTGTGGGAAAGACATTCTGCCAGGTGCACTGGAGAAATGAAAGGAAGAATTAGACACAAATGCTGTCTTCAAGGAAGCTACTGTTGGCTCAAAGTGTCTAAGACTTTTTTTTAATGGTTAATTTAGTTTTTTGAAATGGCTAATTTACTAGGCCTAAGTAAAATATCATAAGAATGGAAAAACAAGCATCCAATATTTTCAATACTAATATGAAACTAGTAGATTAACTACTACAAGGGAAAAAAACACAATTAAATTCAAATAGAGAAGAGGGCGGCGCCTGTGGCTCAAGGAGTAGGGCGCCTGGAGGTGGCAGGTTCAAACCCCGCCCCTGCCAAAAACTACAAAAAAAAATAAAAAATAAAATAAAAGGATTTAAAAAAAAAAATAGAGAAGAGGGGGAAGAAAAAAGGGGATAGAGGAGAGGGGAGGGGATTTGGCAAACTGCCTCCTAACAAGTACAATGTAGGGAACAAGCATACATCCTTCCAGGAAGGGCTCAACTACAACTTGGACTTTTGCCTAACAAATGTAAACAATATAATCTCATCATTTGTACTCATATGTTAATTTGAAATTAAAAAAAAAAAACACTAGGAGTGTTAAGAAAAAATAGTCCTGGAAATAACAGAAAGGAACAAGGACTCACCGTTATTCAGTGGTTTAGCTAGTTAATTTTCCAGGAAGGTACATTATTTAAAGTTGTTTGGAAACTATGATCAAATACACTAACCCTTCTATTTACAAAAGGCACTCAAACCTACAACACAGCGATTAAAGGTTAACCCATGCACTGGAGGAGAGATTAAGCAAAAGATATAGATTTTGTGAAGAAAGGAAAATACAGAGTCAAGTCTGTCTGTCTGTCAGGCGAGGTTTCCTCTGGTCACTGGTCTACCACCAAAAATGTCCCACATTTAGTTTCCACTTAGATAAACTGGAAACTGGTAACATAATTCAGAACCTACTGCGGTCATCCCCAAAATGCCAAACTGCACAAAATAAAATTAAATAATAAATTAAACAAAACAAAAACATTCAGTGAGTAAATAACAAACTTCATTTTATTGAGCTTTTGCTTTTATAACTAATAAATCTTATCACTTAAAGTTTATCTTATTAAATGAAATTATGATAACTATCACCAAACCAGAAGACCTTTTTATTTATTTTTTTTTTGAGACAGAGTTTCACTCTGCAGCCTTAGGTAGAGTGCCATGGCGTCATCATAGCTCACAGCAAGCTCACACTCCTGGGCTCAAATGATCTTCTTGCCTCAGTTTTTCTATTTTTTAGTAGAGACAGGGTCTCACTCTTGCTCAGGTTGGTCTTGAACTCCTGAGCTCAAGCAATCCACCTGCCTCGGCCTCCCAAAGTGCCAGGATTACAGGTGTGAACCACCATGCCCAGCCCCAGAAGACTTTTTAAATGTTTTAAAAAGCAGCTAGTTTATATATTCTGGATACTTTTCTTCACTAATAAAATGCACATTACTTACAACTATTAAATGTATCACCATTTCAATAATAAATGTAAACTGTTTCTATTTTCCATACTTTAAAAGGCTTTCTAACCCAAACCAACATAAGTATCTATGAAGCTAACTATGAAGCTAACTCAGAATTCAACAACCTTTTCATTCCATGACTAATGAAACAGTTTTAATATTTCTAAAACACCTCTTAAAGAATTTAGCTGTCTCAGAAGGCTACTGCACCTTTAAACAGATCGTCCTAAGAATTTCTGACCTCTAGGTCATGTTAGATCCTTCTTGCTACCGTGTCCTGCTCCCACGTTAAAACTCACCGCTCAGCGTTGGTGCTCACTCTTCTACCTCCCACGACACACAGGACACTGCATGGCCCTTAACACGTTCCTCATCGGAACCGCACAATAAAAACAATGGTCCAAGTGACTATTCTGGTGACTATTTGATTTTCCAAAGGGTGGTGCACAACGAATACCATTCTGGATGCATGAGAGGAAACCCAGTTAAGAAAACAAGCCTGGCCTGTGGGGGAGACACCATTTTCCAGTAATTCACCAAAACGACACACACAAGGGAGAGAGGACAGGCACCGGTACACGTTCTCTAGGCCTTTTAGAGAACACGGAGTTGTCCCTTTGGCCACATATATGCGAATCTACAAGAAAGGTGATATCGTAGACATCAAGGGAATGGGCACTGTTCAAAAAGGGATGCCACACAGATGTCACCATGGCAAAACTGGAAGAGTCTGTAGTGTCACCCAGCATGCTGTTGGCATTGCTGTAAACAAACAAGGCAAGGTTCTTGCCACGAGGATTAATGTTTATATTGGGCATAGAAAGCACTCTAAGAGCTGAGATAGCTTCCTGGAACTCATGAAGGAAAATGATCAGAAAAAGAAGGAAGCCAAAGAGAAAGGTACCTGGGTTCAACTGAAGTGCCCGCTGGTTCCACCCAGAGAAGCTCACTCTGTGAAAACCAATGGAAAGGAACCTGAGCTCCCAGAATCCATTCCCTATGAATTCATGGCATAATAGGCAGATAGCACAGCACACAGGGGAACCAACAGAACCAATGGAACAGTAATATAAGGTGCTAGAGCCTATTTATTCCCCATGAATTCATGGCATAATAGGCATATAGCATAGCACACAGGAGAACTAAGACACCCCATCTAACAGTCATATTAGGTGATGAAACCTATTCACCATGAATTCACAGTATAATAGTCATACACACTTTGTCACATTCAATGGCAAGGGGCCTCTTTGAGCTACTGGAACCTTTTCCTTACAAATTCGTGGCATAACAGGTATTAAAAATAAAAGCCTTAAAATAAAAACAAGAAAACACACCTGAACAGACACTTCATGTAAGTTTATAGAATAAATGTTCTGAATATCTCCCAGGGTCAGAAAAGTAGAGGTGGAGGTGGTAATTAGGAGGAGGAGGAGATGATGGTAAGAGTAACATTTATTTTTACACCATGCCAGGAATATTCAAGGTGGTATATATTTTTCTCACTTAATCCCTACCACAATCATAATTATCTCCCCAGTTTTACAGATGAAGAAATTGAGCTCAGAGAAGCTGTTTGTCCAAGCAAGTGACACAGCAGAATCCAACTCCAGGAGTCTGCTTCTAAAGCCCCACAGTGTATTCCACTGCACTGTGGCTCGAAGGGCAACACTGGACTATGGCAAATGGGAAGCCTTTTCCCTCCCTACAGGAGCAGCCACGATTCCTCGCCAGCAGGGAAATGGAAGCCCAGTGTTGCCATTGGGGAGTTTTTCACTCCTGTTTTTCACGAAAGCCAGATATCTAGATTTTTATGTGAAATCCGTCAACTTTTATATATTAGAAATTAAGTCTCAAACATTCAGACACAGTTTGAGCCAAATAAAATACATCTACAGTGTGTGGGTTAGAAAGTTGTATCTCTAATGACCCCATCTTTTCTCTAAAATATACATGCCAAAAATGCAAAATATCAATCTAATTGTAAGGAAACATCAGACAAATAAGAGTACAGGGCCCAGCCAGGTGCTCACACCTAGAATCCCAGCACTTTGGGAGGCTGCCGTAGGAGGATCAGTTGAGCTCAGGTGCTTGAAGCCAGCCTGGGCAACATAGCAAGACCTAGTCTAAAAAAAAAAATACAAGACCATTCTACAAAACAAATACTCTAAACTTATCACAAGCATCAATGTCTTCAAAGACAAAGAAAGGATAAGGAAGGGCATTAAAGGCGATCAGATTAAAGGAGAAGAAACCAAACACCTATGACTAAAGGTTACGCATGAAAAAACTGCTATAAAAGATATTACTAGGACCTTTAGCAAAATCTGAATATGGATTTTGGATTAAATCATATTGTTAACTTTTTCTGAAATTGACAATGGACTGGGTTTATACATAGGGAATGTCCATGTTCTTAGGGAATTCATGCAAAACTATTTAGGGGCAAAGAAGATTGATGTCTCCCACTTACTCTGCAATGGTTCATGAAAAAAAAAAAAATACCACATTCTTTTTTGAAACAGAGTCTTACGTTGTCACCCTCAGTAGAGTGCCCTGGCATCATAGCTCACAACAACCTCAAACTCTTGGGCTCAAGAGATTCTCTTGCCTCAGCCTCTGGAGTAGCTAGCTGGGACTACAGGCGCACGCCACAACACCCGGCTATTTTTAGAGACGGGGGTCTCACTCTTGCTCAGGCTGGTCTCAAAACCATAAGGTCAAGAAATCCACCCGCCTCAGCCTCCCAGAGTGCTAGGATTACAGGCATGAGCCTCTGCTCCTGGCCAAAAAAAAAAAAAAAATAATAATGGTACATTTGTATGAATGTGTATAGAGAGAGAGGGAAAAAAGAGAAAAGACAATAAAGTGAACACAGCAAGATGGTAACTTTTGAATCTGGACAATAGATTTATGAGAGTTCTGCGTTCTACTCTTGAAAATCTTCTGTAAGTTTTAAATCAATTCCAAATAATTACATCATCTGGAAAAAATGCACAAGGCCAGCCCCTCACCAGGAAGAGGGTCCCTCGAGCAACCAAACTCAATCAAGAACATACGTTCTCTGCCCTGGCACAGTGGCCAAATCTAACCACACTGGGGCCTCAGAGAACCCACAGAATCAGCTATTCTTGACCCCATATTCTGGCTGGAGAAACTGAGGCACAGGGTATGAACATATCCTCCATCCCAATGGCAAGGAAATAGAGGCCCTGGTTCTAACTCAGGCCACCAAATGCTAACCTGGACCTTCCCATAATATGCCTTGTAAGAAAAATTGATTTTAAAAATACATGAATATGGGGTGGTGCTCTCTTATGCTTTAACACAAATTTACATAAATAACCTATCATGCAAATCTACATTTAGTCCACCCTTCTTATTTACCCTCCAGACTTGGAAACTGTATAAAAGTCTACAGTATAAGATATGACAAAGAAGAAAATAAAATCAGAGTTATTTCAAAGAGAAAAGGAAAAACAAAAGTAATCATCCATTATGGGGACAACTAATTTAAAAAATAAACAAGAGATCTTTGTGACTTAGAGATAAAGATTTCATAAATAAGTTACAAAAAGCATGAATCCTAAAAATAAATACTGATAAATTGGACCTTTAATACAAACTGCTAAGTAAACTAAAAAAATTAAAGATATTTGCAACTATTAAAGATATAGTTGGCAAAGGACTTATGTCTAGAAAACACAAAGAACTCACAAAACAAAAATAAAAACATAAAAAATCCACCAAAAACAATGTGCAAAGATTTTGAAGCCACTTCACAAATGAAGATAATAGATTCATGTCCAATTAGCACATGAGAAGATATTAAACATTATAATCCATCAGAGGAATGCAAATCAAAACCACAGTGAGATACCACTTCACACCTGCTTGATGGCTACAGTCAAAGAGACAGACGATAAAAAGAATGTGACAAAATTGTAACTCTCAAAAGTGCTGCTTGGAACATAAAATGGTGCAGTCACATAGATTTAACATATTATCAGCAATTCCACTCCTAGGTATCTGCCCAAGAGGAATAAAAATAAATATCCACACAAATCTAGGATGCAAATGTTCATATTAACATTTCTCATAATAGCCAAAAACTTGAAACAATTCAAATATCCATCAACTAGTGAACAGATAAACAAAATACTGCATATCCAGACTCTGGGATACAATCTACCACGTAATAAAAAGGAACAAAGTACTGCCTTATACTACAACATGAGTGAATCTCGGAAACATGCTGGATGAAAGAAGACAAACATAAGACACCACCCATTCCATGATTCCATTTATATGAAAATGTCCAGAAAAGGCAAATCTAGAAAACAAAGAATAGATTAGGGGTTGCCTAGGGATGGGGATGGAACTGGGAAATTACTGCAGATGAACAAGCTTTCTTTGGGGAATGACAGAAATGTCCTCAAATAAAATTATGGTGATGGTTATACAACCTGGTAAACATATTTCCAACTACTGAATTATACACTTAAAACAGGTGTATGATATGTATGATGTTTGTTTATGTATGATATGTAAATTATACCTCAACAAAGCTTTAAAAAAGAGATATGTAACCTCATTAGTCATCACTGAAATGCAAACTGAAATCACAATGAGATACCAATACAAACGCATTAGCAGGGGTAAAATTTAAAAGACTGATAATACTAAGTGTTGGCAAGAAAACCAAGTAGAACTCTTGATATGGTGCAAAGGGATTGAATATCATCCTGCCAAAAAATATGTCGAAGTCCAAAACTCTGGTACCTGTGAATGTGACCTTATTCAGAAAAACAGTCCTTGCAGAATTAACTAAGTCGTACATCTTGTGAATCACAAGAAAAAACCATCCTAGATTTAAGGTGGACCCAAATCCATTAACTGACATGCCTGTAAGAGAAAGGAGAGGTAGACTGGACATAGAGAAATACAGAAAAGAAGGCCACGTGAAGATGGAAGCAGAGGTTGAAGCTATTCTACCAGAAGCCAAGGAACACCACAAGCCTCCAGAAGATGGAAAAGGCAAAGAAAGATTCTCCCCTAAAGCCTTCAGAAGCAATCACCCTTTGATTTCAGACATCGACTCTCTAGAACAGTGAGAGAACAAATTTCTGGGGCTTTAAGCCACTAAGTTTGTGGTGACTTGTTGCAGATATCCTAAGAAACTAATACGAATGGTAAAATTACTTTGGAAAATTGTTTTGACACTTTCTTGTGAAGTTAAAAAAAAGAACTCACAAATAACTCAGCAACTCCATTCCTAGGCATTACCAAACAGAAATGAAAGCAGAAGTTTTTTCACAATATCCCAAAACCAGAAACAATTCTAATGTTCACGAACAGGTGAATGAATGACGGTATGTGGTGTATCTACACAGTGGACTACCACTCCCCAATAAAAAGGAGCAAAATATCGGTAACCTGACACGACATAGAAAAATCTCAGATATCATGATGCTGAATGAAAAAAAAAAAAGACACAGGAATCTACATGGCATGCTTCCATTTATGTGAAATTCTGAAAAATAAAAAATCATTAATAGAGACAGAAACCATACCAGTGGCTGCTTGGGGGGGCCAAGGTGGAGGAAGAGACTGACCAAAAATGAACAGGGAGAAACTTTTAGAAGGGATAGAAGTGTTCTCTATGCCAGTGGTGGTATTTGTGCAGGTATATACATCTGTCGAAACTTATCAAATAGTATCCTAGTGACTGCAAATTGCTGTATATAAATTATAGGTCAATAAAGATTAGAAAGAGAAAATAATTCATGAGTAACAGACATTTTATATTTAAGATATAAAACATGTGCCTAACTTTGTCCTAACCAATAACATTTTCCTAAGTAAAATTTTAAACAAAGAGCAAAGAAATTTCTAAAAGTAAACAAAGACAACAACTTACTCTATCAACTCAATGTTTCATAAAATGGAAAAAAGTCTTGAAATTGGAGTCAGAAGAGCTAGCCCTGAGAGCTTGTTCCACCCAGCAACCGACTGGCCTTGGGCAAATCAGAACTTCTACAAGCCCTGGTCACCACTCTAAAATGTGGATGACAATAATAACTACCTCACAGGCAATAGCTATGATTTCAATAGAAAAAGAACTCCTTTAGAGAAGGGATCCTATCTTGGTCAAAGTTATAATCCCCAGGTATTACTCTGGGATACGTGCTCAATAAAGGAATTACTTTAAAAATAAATCTGAAAGGTGAGAGAGGCAACATGCACAATGCCAACAGGTGACATTTGTTTCTTGTAGAGTGAAGTAGAAGGGTCTCCCTCTTTGTGCCATTTTTATAGTATATTTATCCACATCACATGCAGATTAGAGCATGGAAACTTCAGGTCTCTTGTGAAATGCTGCTATAGGGCAGATTTTATATTTTACGTCCTTAGGTACTGCCTTAAGACAGACTCATTTTCTAGAAAAGCAACAATTGTGTATATTTTCTTTAACAATGATTCTCACTGCCAGCATCTGCCTATCATAGAGCATGTGCAAAGGCCCTATGACTGAAATAAAGAAAAGAGAGACTTTTAAGAAAGCTAAAGTAGTTGATGGGCAGAGAGCAGAGTGCCATGTTCAGTGGGGTTGTATCCAGGTGTTGGGGCACATGAAGGACTTTTTTAGGCCAAGCGAAGTTTTGTCTATATCCTAAGAGCAACAAAACCCATGGAAGATTTTAAACAGGTGGTTAGCAGAGAAAGGAGGGAGGAAAGGAACATAATTAGACATGCACTTAGAAAAGATTACACTGTACAGTGTGCAAAAGAGACTGGTTGGTGGGAAAAGGGAGAGAAGGTGGAACAGGAGTTAAATTAGGGTGTGGAGTAAGTACAGTCCAAACAAGGAAGCTACTGCAACAGTCCATTAAAAACATATAGAACAGGTATCATAGCTTAGTCCAAAGTAGTGGAGGTGGAGTGGACAGATGCCAAATATATTTAGAAAAATCAACAGGACTTGAATTTCCAGGGAAAGGAAAACATCAACTCTTCATCTGTGAAACAAGACTGTTGCTATTCCATCTGTAAAATATCTATCTTGCAATCTACTGTGATAATATAAAATAATGTAAATATTATGAACCTAACACAGTGCCTGATAATGTACTACTACTAATATACAATCTACCGTGATGATAATATAAAATAATGTAAACATTATGAACCTAACACAGTGCCTGACACACAATAAATACTAAAAAGCAAAAGCAAAAAAATTTGCTATTGCTGTTATTGTCGTCTCATGGAATGGCAACTACCAGAAGTTGAACACCTAAGGTTAAAGCACAGCAATGTAGTTACAGATTCATATCCACTGTGCTGAAAAACACAGGCTCTATCAGCGGGCCATTGAGACTATTGCACCAAATAAACACATCCGACGGCACAGATAATTTTACCAATGGGAAAGCACAGCTGGTATGATCACAGTCATCTGAGAGTCTGGTAAACTGAGGCACGATGGTGGCTACATTGGACCAAAGAATAGGTGCAGAAGCAGGACAAGAAAATGGATGTCTTGATTCTCATTTCTGAGCCACTCCAACAGGACTTGGCCTGCATCCTGAGCAGCATGAATCTGTAACAGTCCCCCCGCTTCAGTCTCCCATAGCTTCAATGTCCCTGCCTGCCGAGGCCCTGTCAACCCTTGACTTAATACCGTGCATCCGATCGCCATGAAACTAGGCCCCCCGGTTCCCCGGCCCCAGCTCCCAGCTCACGCAGAACCCCAGAGCTCCGGGAGCCCGACATACCTTGGCTTCGCGCTCTCGTTCCTCGGCGGTCGGGGTGCGCTTCATGCTGCCACTAAAGCCGCCTTCGCCACTACAAGCCGTGTAGATTCTTCGCCCTGGACCCCGCCTCCTACTTGTAGTTCTCTCAGCGTCCTGCTCCCGCCCGGAGCCATTCTCCTCCGCAGCCCGAGAACTACCACTCCCAGAATGCATCGCGGCGACGCCCGCAAGCGCCTCGGGGTTTCGAGGCAGAGAATTGCCCAGGTTCGACCTCCGGGCAAGCGTAGTCCGCTACGCGGCGAGTCGACAAACTGGGGACCAAAGAAAACTACATTTCCCAGGAGGCAACGGGACCTGCCATGTTTTTCCCGTGCTCCTCTCGGCCAGCCGCCCTGTACGCCGTCGGCGCTATAGCAACGGTAGCGAGCGACAGAGGGAGACTGGCGGGGTGAGTACTCCGGGGGAGGCTGGGGGTGAGTGGAGGATGGCGGACCCTCCCCCTGCAGCACGAGCCGAGACCAGAGGCCCAGGGTCTATTCTGCGGCCTGGAGAAGGCCTCGGAGTTCTGCTCGCGTGAGAAAAAGCAGCCCAGCCCTGGACACTGCCTCGTCTTCAGGCCTGAATCCCGGCCCGCCCTTTAGCCCTACGTCCAGGAGCAATTTGAAATTTTATATCCCAACCATGCACCTAGCTAATGAGATTTGATGCTGCTAATTGCGGTCTCTACCCAAATCCTAAAAATAGAAGGTCACAACCTGTTCCCTCGCTTGCCCAGGATCAGAAGTTGGTTGGTAAGCCTGGCTGGCCTATTGTTTGCTTAATTACTTGTTTCTTTACTATCTGATTAATTCTGTCACCTGTTGGCTCCGTAAAGGTGGAGACTCTGCTTACCACTTTAGTCTCAGTTCCTGGCATTCATTTATTTATTCAGTAAACGTTAATGTTGATACCCACCATGTGCCAGGCACTGTTCTTGACCAGCTGTGAGCAAGACAAATCAATTCCCGTCTCAAGATGTTTCTGTGGAGACAAACAGTAATTTTCTCTGGTAATTTCAGAGAGTAGCAGTTGCTATAAAAGGAAGAAACAGAAGAAATTGGCAGGAAGAGCAACATAGGATGGTCAGGGAAAACCTCTCGGAGGGAATGACATTTGAGCTGAGCTCCGCAGAATGAGCTAATGCAAAGGCCTTGAGCAAGACAAGGATATGGTGAAGCTGAGGAAGGTAAGGACCAGTATAGGTGAAGCATAACGAGCAAGCAGAGAGAGCAGGAGATGGTGTTGGGAAGGTATTGCAGCATTGTTCAGGGTGTCTCAACTTCCACACTGTTAACATTGTGGGCCATTCAGTTCACTGTGGGTACTGTGCCCTGCAGGATGTTCAGCATCATCTTTTTACTGTACCCACTAGATGCCAGCAAATATATCAAGAGACACGGACATCCTAAATGTGTGAGGTTAGGCAAGTTACCTAATCTGTGTCATGGCTTTCTCTATTGTAAAGCAGGCATTATTTGAGTGACGGCTTCATCAGGATATTGTGGGACATTTAATTAATTCATATAGACAAAGCACTTATAACTGTACCTGGCATACAGTAAGCATTTGATAAATGTTAACACTATCATCATCATCATTATTATAAAAGCATCCTTAACTCTATCTTGGAAAAGTAACCATTTTGACAGGTGGCCTGTGTTGAAACAGTCTTAAAATTGACCTTCCCTATAGCAGTATTTCCAAAAGAAGTAGATGATCGCACAGGCATTTGTCTGTTAGCTGTTTCTGTCACAGCAAATTGCAGTGGTTCTCTGCCTTTTGTGAGTTATAATAAAAGTGACAACCTTCCTCCTAAAAGATACTGCATATACACATAATAATACAAAATTTTGTAAACCCTTTCTAAGTTCACAGACCCTGAGGCCCCATAAACTCCATTCATTCAACAACTATTTACCGAGTGCCTGTTCGGTGAATGCACTAAGATCTATGCCTGCCTCTAAAAATACGCAGGTGAACAAGAAAAATTTAAGCTTGCCACTATTTTGGTCTTCCTAATCTGGGACCAACATCCTAGAGTTTACCAACTTCTGCCTTGGAGTATCTTCATTGACAGTTTGCATTTGGCTTTCTAGATAGATTGAAATGAAAATATAAACTCTTTCTTTTTTTTCATATTACACATTGTAGGGACCATCCACATACAAAATAAAGTTACCATGGTATATCTCTGTATAGAATAGAAACTGAAAATAACAGAATTATCTGGACAGTTTGTATGTCCAGAGGTAGTTAAACTCTGAAACTTAGGTAATAAAATAGGCAGGACACAACAAAAACATACCTTTTTCACAGTTGGTGAGTTCATGAAACCTTTTTCACAAAACTTGGAACTACCCCCTCATTTGTGCATCAAGCAGAACATTAATATTCAGGTTGTATTGACATCCCAGGCACATGTGCTAGGTTCTTTTAATTTACCATCTCACTTACCTTAGAGTAACTCTGTGAGACAGGTATTATTTTCTCCATTTTTAAAACTAAGGGATTTGAAACTCAGAGAGGTGACTTGACCAGCTAGTAAATGATAGAACAACCATTTGAATCAAGTTCCTGACCTAAGTTGTTTCCACAATACCTGCTAATTTTAGAAGTTGGAGGGGGTAAAGAGATGGAGAGGGACTATTTCTTAAATGATAATCTTATTTCATTTCCTAAACAAGCTATAGGAGATACACTGTTGAAAGGAACACCATCTCCATGATTGAATGTAGTATTACTTCTAGAATAGAAGCTTTCATCTTCTTCAGGCAGCACATGTGGACAATAAGATGTCTATTAAAGTTCTAGTCCTTATGCATTTTATTTGGTTCATTCCATTGTATAGTCAATGTAGTAACTTGGAAAGAGTTTATTTGGATTTGCTTTTCTCCATAGATAGGCCATGTCTGGTCCAGCTGATGAGACTGCAGGAGACTTGCCTGTGAAAGATACAGGTCTAAACCTGTTTGGAATGGGAGGCTTACAAGGTAGAGCCAGCTGTTACTTATTACAGTTATGAACTTTGATCAGTGACTTCTTTACTTTTAATTTAAACTATTTCTGATATTCATACAAACCAAACCATTTAAGTAACTATATAGCTCTTGATTAGACTAAACTAAATTATGGAGAATTTAGAACACATCTGGTATTTTACTGCATGCATCAATTATCAACAGCTCATAGAAAATGTAAAATCTCTCTCTGTTCTGATAAAGAATTATTATAAATCATCTTTTTAAAATTACACATGTCAGTAGAAACTACATAGAGAATATCAAGCCTCCAAATTGAATTGCCGGGTTTAAATCTCATTCACCATTAAAACATTTCTTTATAGTTAAATTTTATTTGGAAGGAAATGCCATATTTTAAAATCGTTGCCTTTTAAGTAGAATGTCTTAAAATAGCTTATTAATGCAAGTGATAGTGACTTTTTAAATCAAATTAATATACATTAAAAGGTTTTCTTTATCCTTTTATCACTTAATGGTTGCTGTAGGGCTAAAAAGCACTTTCAAATTAAGAAAGAAAAGCACTACTTTAAAAAATGACTTAGAGTATAGAGCTGCGTTTATGTTTGTGTGTACAACGTGTCAGCCGTGCTCTCACACCACTACATTGGCTATTGAGAAGGAATATTTAAAATATATTCTACTAGGGAATCTTCATACACCTTTTAATCAAAACATTATGAGTGGCCACCTTGAAATATCTGAGAAAGGTTGTTAGTGTATTGTTTATTGAAAAAGATAAATTTGGCTATACACATTTTATTGTTAAAAGTAAAAAAAGCATGGGACCGCACCTGTGGCTCAAGGAGTAGGTTGCCAGCCCCATATACTGGAGGTGGTGGGTTCAAACCCAGCCCTGGTCAAAAACTGCAAAAAAAAAAAAAAAAGTATGTATAAGCTTTGCTTTAAATCTTTGAGGAAGGTATCAGGTATTCCAATGCTATTTGGGGGGGTTTGGGGTTTTTTTTTTTTGTTTGTTTTTTAAGACGGAGTCTTACTCTGTCACCCTGGGTCGAGTGCCGTAGCATCATGGCTCATAGCAACCTCAAACTCTTGGTCTCAAGCTGTCATCTTTCCTCAGCCTCCTGAGAAGCTGGGACTACAGGTGCTGGCCACAAAGCCCTGCTAGTTTATCTGTTTTTAGTAGATACGGGGGTCTGGTTCTTGCTTAGATGGAACTCGAACATGTGAGCTCAAGCAATCCACCCACCTCAGGCTACCACGGTGCTAAGATTATAGGTATAAGCCATCACACCCGGCCCTGGTTTTGATACTCTCTTAAGTTCAATTCTTGTCCTCAGTAACCCATCATAGGACTTTAATTTCTATCAGTTTGTTCTTTGTTTCTATTGGAGGACTGTTGAAAATTCACCTACTTCACAGTGTTATGAAGATAACAAATTTAACATGTGTAAAAAAAATATTATGTATACATGCTAAAGTATATAAAAGTTCTTAAAAATGTATAAGGTAGTATACAAGGAAATGATTTGTGAAGCTTTTAAATGGTAATTTTTAAATCTTAGGAGATTTTTGTTTTATTTTAAAATGTTTACAGTTTATTTTTTATAACCTAATACTATAGCTCAGAAAAAATACCTTTGTTTATTTATTTGTTGTTGTTGTTGTTGTTGTAGAGACAGTCTTAACTATGTCACCCTTGTTAGAGTGCCATGGCATCAAAGCCCACAGCAACCTCAAACTCTTGGGCTTAAGCAGTTCACTTGCCTCAGCCTCCCGAGTAGCTAGGACTACAGGCACCTGCCCCAACGCGGGGCTCATTTTTTTTTTTTTTTTTTGATTGCAGTTGTCGTCACGCCCAGGCCTGTTCAAACCCGCCAGCCTTAGTGTATTTGGCCAGCGCCCTAATCACTGAGCTATGGGTGCCAAGCCTCAGAATAATGTCTTAATCATACGTGTTCACCAAATTACTCTCCCTCTTACCTTTGCCAAAAAAAAAAAAAGTGTCAGATACTCTGACTTTTCTAACTTTACTTTCACAACATTTAGCATATAGAGTAGAAAGTCTTTAGTGAATCAGAGTTCCATCTTCTATTCTTAAAAGATATTTACTTGAATACATTTTCATATGGATTCTGTTGTAGCCATTGTAAAGTAACATCGTAAACTTTACAATGTAATAGCATAGATTTTTATTCTCAGGTCAAATCATTGATGTAAACAATGTTACAACGTTTTTAAAGCAATCTTAATTGGAGGTCCCAAAGGAAAAACTCTTAAATGAGGGCATTAGAGATTAAATTAATATCAAAGGTTTTCATTTTTAGAGACAACTTTAAATAATCCCACAACTAATTAATTTGGCATTTTTGCAGAAACTTCAACACGGACAATGAAGTCTCGCCAGGCAGTGTCTCGTGTCAGTCGTGAGGAACTGGAAGACAGATTTTTGCGTTTGCATGATGAGAACATTTTACTTAAACAGCATGCCCGCAAGCAAGAGGATAAAATTAAAAGGTTATGATACAAAGCTTTTAGCTTTTTTTCTTGACTCTGCAAAGTTTGGAGGGTGCGGTTTTTTATAAGCTTAAGTGAAAACTTCACCTTGAATCATTTTTGGAACAAACCAGGTTGTAAATAAGTACAGTTTTTAAAAATGGAAAATCTTGCAAAGTATAATAATAAACCAAAATGATTATAAGTATTTATTATGTCTAAAATTGCTATTTGAAAGAAAAGGGCTAATAGCTAAAAGTGCCAGGAATATCTCATATCTAAAAATAACTTTAAGTTTAATAATATTTAAAGTTTAATAAGCAAATGACCAAAGCATCTGTTTTCAAATGTCTTGATTTTAAAATGAAAGTTTTTAAAAGTAGTTAACTATTCTAACTTATTAGAATGCATGTCCTCTTAAGATTTGGGGTTTGCTAATGATAGCATCTCTTCACTCTGAAACATATTTAACTTTGCTTGGGTTAGTCTAGATTCTATGTTTATTTCAAAAGACCTTTACTGATTTTAAAGAAACATATTATCACTTTTGATTTATGTGCAAAATATTTGTGCAGGAATGATTTAAAATGATTTATGTGCAAAATGATTTGTGCAGATATTCTTTAATTGTTTGTTATGCAGAAACACCCCGCCTGTCTTCTGAGTGTCTGGCATTAAAGACAAAAAAGTACATCCCCTTTTGAAAGCCAGCAGGTCTATGTTCAGATTCATGTTCTAGGTTCAAAGAAAAGGTGAGGGAAAAAACAATAAGCAAGCCATTGAAAAAAAGATAGGATACTTTCTGCTTAGAATTCATCCTAAAAAGGTGATTCTAGTTCAGTTTCTGTTCTGTGGACTGTGCCTCAGACCTCGTAACCTGCTCTGTGCATGCCTTCTTTGAGTTTGTCCTTGGATCGTGATGATGGCTGTTTTCAAGACATGTGATTTTCTCACTTCCCTTAGTTCCTTTCAGATGTCAGCCAGTCAGAATGAGGCAGGTAGTTTATGACCACCAAACTTTTTTTTTTCCTTTTAAGCCTAATTGGTCAGTAAAATAATTGAATTCACAACTTTGATCTCGTTAGTAATTTGTCCTAACCAGAAAATAAAAACAAGTTAATGAGCCATATCCAAGCTAGGAGTCAAGTCTTACCTGTGTGTTCTCCTGTCTCTCTACCACCAGCCTGATGTGTATTCAAGCTGTTAGACCTCATGGGATTTTATTTTACTCAGCCATGAGAGCAGTGATCCAACAAACACCGTGACCCAAAGTTCTACATTCCCTCCCAGTCTTACACCACTGATAGTGACCTAAATACGTGGGTGAAACTCTTCACATTTATCCTTAAGATGTAATTAGCATCACTTTCTATAAATATAAATATTTATAAACCTCATTTTTAAAAAGTACTCAGACTTTACCAGATCACTGTGACTCATTAGTATCTTAAAATAATCAATTCCAACAAATGGAATTGGAATTACTAGCCAAACAGATGCAATCTCACATTTCTTGACAACATTTTCTTGAATATCATTTAAGGACTTTAAAGACACTATTGATAAGCTTTTCTTATAGTCAAAATTAGGGTCATTTATTTTTCTCTAGCTATTGACTACCTTCTCATGTTAAATTTGTGTCTTTTCTTTTGAATCTAATCTATATCTTTGTGCAAACATGTCTCTGTAACAGAAGATTCAAGTGTTTAGATTGGCAGGCATCTCATGTGGATGCTACCTTATTCTTATGGGTATGCCACTGGCTGTGGCTCAGGGCCGTAAACTCATTAAAGGGCTGGATAGAGTGCGTGACTCTGTTGGACTTTAATACCTGTCCAAATTTCCCAATGATATATCGTTGTCTGGATTAGGTGGAAAAGGAACTAATCCGTTGATTATTTTACTAGCATGTTTGTGGTACTCTTGGATCTTGGTTTTTATTATTCTATATCCCTTATAAAGCATGCTTAATGGGTGTGCCTCAAGGGAAAGAGAAAACCATCTTAACTGATTATGTTATGCATAGCTCTCCCTGATGCCATATGCTGTAGGCTGAGTAGCCAGAAGTGTAGATAGACATGTATTACTACTGCATTTACAGAGGACTCTGCTTAGGGCAAAGAAAAAAAAAAAAAGAAGGTTGCTCTATGACATCCCAAAGCTATTAAGGATTTTTTTATTTCACTTTTGTTCTCTTAAGTAAAAGCTTCTGTCCATAACCACACTAAAATAAAGCAAACCCCATTTAAAGAAAAATGAAGTGTGTTTTTATTTTCAATCTCCTGTCTGGATCTTTATAAAAATAGATTCACTATAAACTAGAATCAGCTATTGAAGATGTGCGACCAATTTTGTAAAGTCTTGAACTTGTGTCTCTCATCAAAGCCACCTTTTCTTTCTTGTCCTGCCAAGATTTTTCCATTCACTGTCAGGCATGTTTTCCATACGTGTATATTACATCACCCCCAAGTGCCCTTTCTGTCTTTTGTTCTGTCTAACCAGTTTCTATCAAAACTTAAAAGAATCAAAGGTATAAACTCCTGAGATGTCAAAAGCACGATTCATGTCTGAATTTAAAGGTAGCGTTAGAATGATACTTTTTGCATCTAATTATTTTGTGCCATTAAACACAAATGTTTCTTGAGTACTAAGAACCACTGAATGGAGCATTTGGGTTCCTTTTGAGTTTTTCATTGGGCTTGGTATGTGTGCATTTATGCATTCTAACATCTTTATGTTTATTATGTGTCTTAATCCTAGAGAAACTGAAAACAATATATTACCTAAATGCTGCATAGTCTAAATACATTTTTCAAAAGTTTTAACTTACTGTGGTTTGCAGATATAACCCACCACATCCACAATCTATAACTACATTTAAGTGCATACAGCATTCCTATATAAGGTCATGCGTTAAAAATTGCATTTCAGAAACATATGGAGTAAATATGTGTCCTCTCTTTACTAACGTTAAATGATAAGCCTTAGGAAACTGTTATTTGTCAGTGCTATAAAGCAGATTGTTGCCCAGTGGTTTCAATTATCATCAAAGGATTCTTCACAGGCAGTAATAGTTACATCAAAACCTGAAATTTATTATTCAGGTTCTGCACTGAAGTCTTCACAGTGATTATGTTCCTTTCAACAGAATGCATTTTATGCTGACTTCTCACATTCCTTTTCATCTTTTTATTATTTCCCTAGAATGGCCACCAAGTTAATACGGCTAGTTAATGACAAGAAAAGATATGAGCGGGTTGGTGGCGGCCCCAAGCGGCTGGGACGAGATGTGGAAATGGAAGAAATGATTGAGCAGCTGCAAGAGAAAGTTCATGAGCTGGAAAGACAAAATGAAGGCCTCAAAAACAGATTGATTTCTGCCAAACAGCAACTTCAAATCCAGGGTTTCAGGCAAACTCCCTACAATTATGTACAATCCCGTGTTAACACTGGGCGTAGAAAAGCGAATGAAAATACAGGTTTACAAGAGTGCCCCAGGAAAGGTAAAACAAAGTTTTCATTAAATCCTAAACTTCAGTCTAATAATATATTGTTTTCACACACAACGTTTTGTTTCCGTATTATTCCTGCTTTTAAGTGTCGTTAGAAAAGTATTTTTTATTTGCTTATTGGTAAAATGGTATGGTAATGATTATTTTAAGAATCATGAAATCAGACTCAGATTGGTTTAGCAAAACATGCCACATAACTGGTCATTCTGATACAAGAGACATGTATAAACTAAAGTAATAAGTGAGTAGAGTTTGACCCCAGGCGGAAATATACTGACTCAGGCAAGTGGGGAAACTGCCTGCTTTGCCTATGTATGATCATACATTTAAGTTCTTCATCCAAAGAGCATTTATAAAGTTTGCAAAAGTGTTGAAATCTTCCTTACTGTATGGCGGGAGCTTAACAGTGTGGAATGTTGTGTTCTTGTTCTTCCACTTGCTAGCTGGTGACCTTGGGCAAGTTTCTTAACAATTCTGAACTTGAGAATTGAAATAAGTGATGGTAAAAGTCTCTTCCATCTCTAAAAAATGATCAGTGGTCAATCACTTGCTTCATTTTGAAAATGAATAACCTACAACCTATGCAGGTTATAAAGCAATTCAGTTACATAGATGAGACTCAATATAGCATGTAAATGTTTCTAATAAAAATTCTGAGTTTTCTCCACCCACAGACAAACTCTATCATAATGGGACTAAAAGTTAATAAATATTTTAAGTAAAAATTTTTAAATGTCAACTACTAGGAAAGGAAATAAAGTTTTAGCTCTAATTGATTTTTGTTTGGAATATACATAAAGACCAAATAGTTTTAGAGATATAAAGAAACTTTAGTTTCAGTTTATTGAGGAAGGAAAAAAAACACCATATGAACAACAGAAAGGAAGAGAAATTTGTTGTCGTTTTCTCTCCAAGCCAAAGTGCTAACACTATCTGTTCCCTAGATAGACTCCCTTTGAAGTCCATGGGGCCTCTGTGGAAGCAGGAGGCAGCTGCAGGATGAAAGGGCTGGCTACTCCTTGCTATGTGAGATTGGCAGGAGACTGTGCCAAAGTAACCATCATGAATTATGAATCAGAAAATACTGCCCTTAATTAACTTTTTTACATAGAAGAGAATACTTGAATTCTTAGCCTTGTTTTCCCTATCTGTAAAATGGAGTAATTAGATAAAAATTCATAAGATGGTAGCTCTACAATAATAAACAGTAGAACCTCCTAGTTGACCACCCCCCTATATTGACCACCTCCTTAATTGACCTTATTTTCACAGACTGGACATTTGCCACATGTATGTATGGTATAGTCGGCCTAGTTCCTTAGGTTGACCATCTCCATATGTTGACCAGTTTGTTAAAGTCTGTTGGGTGGTCACCTTACAGAGGCTGTACTGTATTTTAGTGTTAAAATGTCACTTATCCTCTCCAAACCTTAGTTTTGCCTTCTGGGACCATAACTGGGCAAAATGATCTCTAAGGCCTACAAGGTGTTCATACTAAATAAAAATAATGCCTGAGTTGAGCACATTGGCATACACCTGTCATCCTTGGGATGCTGAGGCAGGAAAATCACTTTAGCCAAGGAGTTTCAATCTAGCCTAGGCAACATAGAGAGACCCCTATCTATAAAAAATAAATATTTGGGGCAGTACCTGTGGCTCAGTGAGTAGGGCACCGGCCCCATATACCAAGGGTGGCGGGTTCAAACCCAGCCTTGGCCAAACTGCAACAAAAAAATAGCTGGGTGCTGTGGTGGGCACCTATAGTCCCAGCTACTCGGGAGGCTGAGGCAAGAGAATCGCCTAAGCCCAAGAGCTGGAGGTGGCTGTGAGCTGTGATACCATGGCACTCTACCAAAGGTGACAAAGTAAGACTCTGTCCCTAAAAAGAATAAAATAAAAAATATACATGTGAAGCCCAAATTTTAAATTAAAATGGCAGACTAATCTAGTGCTGAGACCTTAGTGACCTTAACAGACTCTTTAGGACTGCCACTGAGGCTGGACTTAGGCAAGGCTTGTCAGGAGTATCTCAGCCTGGGGTTGCTGGGTGAGAACCCCAGACCCTCTGTGTCTACAAGCAACCTTTCCCGTCAAGGTGCTATACAAATACTACCATCTTCTACATGTGCCTTGTCGGGATAAAGGAAGTGATTAATGTGTAAAAACTCTTAAGACTTTGGTAAAGTATATGTTTGTAAATATAACCATGGATAAAGAGTAGAATTATAGTGATCAAAAGAAGGGTCTGTGGGGAAGTAGGGGGGAGATATTGATAAAGAAAAGATTGGTTAATGGGTACATACACCCAGTTAGATAGAAGAAATAACTTCTAGTGTTTGACAGAACAGTTAATATATTGTATATTACAAAATAAACAGAAGAGAATATTTGAAATGATCCCAGTACAAAGAAATGATAAATGTTTAGAGTGATAGATATCCCAGTTGCCCTGATTTGATCATTATACATTGTGTGCATGTAATAAAAATAGCTCATAAACCTCATAAATATATACAAATTTTATGTACCATTTGAAAAGAGCCTCAAGCTGTCACCCTGTTAGAGTGCTGTGGCATCACAGCTAACAGCAACCTCCAATTCCTGGGCTCAAGCGAGTCTCCTGCCTCCACCTTCCAGGTAGCTGGGACTATAGGCGCCCGCCACAACGCCCGGCCATTTTTTGGTTGCAGCCGTCATTGTTGTTTAGTGGGCCCGGGCTGGATTCGAACCCGCCAGCTCAGGTGTACATGGCTAACGCCCTAGCCCGTTGAGCCACAGGCGCCGAGCCATAAGTAAACTTTTCTAAAAAGAATAAATTTATTCTGTATCTTTTTATCTGGGACCATTTTCTGTTTTAAAATCTAAATCAGTTTTCATACTTTATCTACCATAAAATAATAATTTATTCTATAAATGTAAAGTAACTCACATAATTGAAGATATGTCTCATTTTCAACAGTGCAACTATCTTTGTAAAATTGTATAGAACTATTTTTAAAAGAAAAATTGTTCTTTGTTTTCTTTCAGACAGTCTTGCTATGTCGCCTTCACTAGAGTGTCGTGGCGTCACAGCTCACAGCAACCTCAAATTCTTGGGCCTAAGTGATTCTCTTGCCTCAGCCTCCTCAGTAGCTGGGACTACAGGCACCGGCTACAATGCCTGGCTATTTTTTGGTTACAGTTTTCTTTGTTATTTAGCAGGCCCAGGCCAGGCTCAAACCCACCAACTTCAGTGTATGTGGCTGGTGCCCTACTCATTGAGCTACGGGCGCTGAGCTAAGAAAAATTGTTTTTTAAATGCAACAGGGAAATGTTTTATTTAAAGGAATTCTTTTTGATGATACATTGTCAGATTAAACTTTGTTTACATATGGATTTTCTTATTGAAATAGAATTAACCAAAATACAGAAAACATTTGACTTAAACATGTAAGGGCAAGAAATGTGAAAAACTGATTTAAAAATCAAAACCCTTTCTCCAAAACAAAAATGAGTCAAGTTTTTGAAACCACTTTCCTTCATACTTCAGTTTACATTGTCAAGACCTGAACTGAAGACTTTAGTTCTTTTAGAAATTAACTTCGAGAGTTCTCAATCTTAAATTGAATCAAATTATTTCTAGGTAATTTGGTTTCTACAATGGAATGTGTTAAATGGGCAACTGCTGTGTTTAATGCCTCCTTGGTGGCTGAGATCTAGTATTCTCCATTGCAGTGTATTTTTAATTCTATGTACTGTAGAACACATAACTCTTAGTACTTAATAAAAGATTTTATTATATTTTAAATAGCCTTATGACAGGAAATGAAAGATCCTTCTTTTCTGACTTCATACTCCAATAATCATATTTTATTGCTTTATTTTTAGGTATAAGGTTCCAAGATGTAGATATAGCAGAAACACTACAACCCATGCTCACAAAATACAACAACAGTTTACTTGAAGAAGCCAGAGGAGAAATAAGAAATTTGTATGTGTTCTTTCTTGTGGTCATGTTAAAACTTTGTTTATTGATCATGTCTTTTTTAATCCCTCCTTTTCCTTTATTTAAATAAAATTGGCTTATATATTAGATAATTAAATATGAAATGTCCAGTGTTTAACCAAAGTATGCACCTAAACTGTCAGCACACTTTTGCCACCTTCATGGTAGCGTGTTTATGCCACTGGTGAAGAAGCCTGGAGAGTGAGTGGCAATGAAATTGAGGAAGGCATTTTCTCCCAGCTTGTGGAAAGTTGAATATTTTTCCTTGCAAGAAGTGGTCTAAAGCCTGAAAGAAATGGTAGTTGGCACAAGGTCTGGTGAATGTGAGAATGACAGTGAGTTTCTAACTCCAGCTTCTGTAGTTTAAGCAGCACTGTTTGTGCAACATGTGACCGAGCACTGTCTTGCAAGAGAATTGACCTGTCTCTGTCAATCAGTCTCACCTATCTAATTGCAAGCATTCTCATCATTTCATCCAATTACTTGCAGTAGATATCCAATGTAATCAATCAACTGAGTTTCAGGAAGCTATAGCGGGTAATACCAGCGCCGGACCACAAAGCAGACACCGTTAGCCTCTTGGGATGAATATTCAGTTTGGTGTTGTGTTTCATCTTTATGCAACTATTATGCCAAATGCTTGCACTCATCAAAAAGAATCCATTTTTCATCACACATAACAATATGAAGAAATGGTTTTCCTTTACGTTGTGACAGCAAAAGACTCGTCTCTTCTGACGCTGGTTTAATTCATACAGAGCCCATCTAACCACCTTCTTTACTGCTGCTTTGTTTTATTTATTTATTTAATTTATTTTGAGACAGTTTCACTCACCCTGCGTAGATTACCATGGTGTCATAGCTCACAGCAACTTCAAACTGTTGAGTTCAAGAGATCCTCTCGCCTCAGCCTCCAGAGGAGTTGGGACTACAGATGTCTATCATGATGCCTGGCTGATTTTTCTATTTTTTTTTTTTTTAGTAGAGACGGGGTCTCACTCTTGCCCTGGCTGGTCTTGAACTCCTGAGCTCAGGCAATATACCTGCCTCAGCCTCCCAGAGTGCTGGGATTTCAGGCATGAACACCTGGCCTGCTGATTTATTTTAAAAGGTCCAATATTATTGGAATAGTAATATCAACCGTTGCTGCTGATTCACACTCAGGTTGAGATGGATTTGCTTCCACTACAGCTTTCAGATCATCACTATCCACCTTGATCTCAGTTGGCCACATGGCTCATTTTCAAGATTAAAATATCCAGAATGGAACTTCTCAAACCATTGATGTAGTGTACGTTCATTACCCACATCCTCCCCAAACACTTCATTGATAATCTCAAGCTATCTGCACTGCATTGGTTCCACAGTAGAACTCATATTCACGGTTATCCATGATTTCACAAAAAGTGGTGTAAAAAAAAATTAGAAAGATGATCACAAGCCAAAACACATGTTTGAAAGAATGAGGATGTACCTTCTCAATAAAAATAAAACAAGAAATATCAAAGTGAAATGTCAGAGATATCCACTTAATGATAAACAATTTGCTCCACTAAAATACAGTTATGTTCTGTAGGTAAGAACAGATACAATGTGACGTGTTTTAGTAAAATAAGGAAAATGAACAACTTATCCAACTATTGATGGTAGGGTTTATAAAATAATCTTTATTGTGATTTTACCCCCAAAGGAACAGCATAAAGTCCAGTCATTTAGAATAATATAAGATTAAGAGGCAGAAAGTCATGTAATTTTTTTTTAGGTCCTGAATCAATTAGCTCTTTTCGTTGAAAATGAAAACAATGAATCAGAGGGAGTGGCTTAAATGTTTGGAGTTATCAGATACATATGGATTTCAGATTTTGTTTCCATGTGATTCTGCGGTACTGTATCCTTCATCATATCATGGTTTCAAAAAATTTACTCCTGCCACATTTAGCTTACTTTTCTACTTAATCAAAGCCTCATGGTTTCAGTATCTGAGTCACACAAGTGAAGGTAAGATTCCACTTCATTTATAAGCCTTCACCTGGATCATCAAAAAACAATAATACTGAATAAGGAAAGGAAACATTACCCAAAAAGTAACATACTTTGAAGAGCGAAATACAAAGTATGGGGGAAAAAGTAGCATACATAGTTTAGATAGTTTTTTAAGAATAATATGGCTTTAAAATGTTTCCTTTTGAATATTTTAAATATCAGTTATAGTAATGATTAGCCTGTGGGTAAGTAAAAATAAAATACTAGACATAATCTTGTTATCCAATAATCAGCTGAAAAGTCAGGGTTCATACTAGTTTCCTGAGGCTCATTACAGTGGGATGCTGCCAGACATGGTAGATAAATACATGTCAGACTACAAGTTATGTTTGGTAAACTTCCTGCCATCCCTCTCTCGAGTGTTAATTTTAGTGATATAGACAGATGTGGGTGTATGAAGTAAGAAAAGCATATAAATTATTTGAAGAACAGATTGTACAGCATGAATGATCAATAAATACTAAATTGGATTAAGCCAAAGTCCAATCGATTGGCCAGGACATTATCTTGTAAAATGCATATCTTGCATCATTCCATCTGTATTTCCAAATTGTCACATTTAATCTCCTATTTCGCTGTGTGCAGAGTCACTTAAACTCAAATTTTTACCTTGTTTGATCTTAAATACTGCAAATTTTTCCTCAAACTGCAAATTCTTATTTAGGTTCTTTTTTTTTTTCCCCAGAGAAAATGTTATTCAGTCACAGAGAGGCCAGATAGAAGAGTTGGAACACTTGGCCGAGATCCTGAAAACTCAGTTGAGGAGAAAAGAAAATGAAGTGGAGTTCTCTCTTGTTCAGCTTAGAGAACAGCAGGCTACAGATCAAAGGTATGTTGAAACAGAAATATCGCTTTGATAAGGTCAAAATTAGTTTAAAATACTTTATCATGTGCTATAAAAGGATGAGTTTATCTAGTCTATTTTAAAATCATGTTTTTACTTAACATTCTTTATAACCTCACTCTAGACCTACTAACTGCTACCAACAACTCTAGTATAAGGACAGTTTTCCATAACCTGCTCTGCTTTTAAGCAGCTTCTGATGGGTGGAGATCAACTTCATCTTATTTCCTCTGTTTTTCCCCGTTTGCCAAGATTGAGGAATTTTTTTTTTTTTTTTTTTGAGACAGAGCCTCAAGCTGTCACCCTGGATAGAGTACCATGGCATCACAACTCACAGCAACCTCCAATTCCTGGGCTCAAACGAGGTTCCTGCCTCTGCCTCCCAAGTAGCTGGGACTACAGGCGCCCGCCACAATGCCCAGCCATTTTTTTGGTCGCAGCCGTCATTGTTGTTTGGCGGGCCCGGATTCGAACCCGCCAGCTCAGGTGACCCCCTTAGCCCGTTGAGCCACAGGCGCCGAGCCCAGGAATTTTTTTTGTTGGTTGGTTTGTTTGTTTGTTTTGAGACAGAGTCTCACTATGTCACCCTCCCTAGAGTGCTGTGGCATAGCAGCTCACAGCAACCTCTAATTCTTGGACACAACCTCTAATTCTTGGACTTAAGCTATTCTCTTGCCTTAGCCTCCCAATTACCTGGGACTACAGGCACTTGTCACAACGCCTGGCTATTTTTTAGTTGTAGTTGTCATTGTTGTTTAGCAGGCCCAGGCTGGGTTCAAACCTGCCAGCTCTGGTGTATGTGCATGGCACCCTAGCTGCTGAGCTACAGGCGCTGAGCCTTTTTGTGTGTGTGTGTGAGGGTGTCTCGCAGTGTTGCCTTGGCCGGCCTTGTTAAACTCCTGGCCTCCAGCAATTCTGTTTCAGCCTCCCAATTTGACTGCAGGAAGTCCTGCTTCCATTTGATTGTAGCTACCTAGAGCAATATGGGTGACAAGAACGCAGCTGTTGACACACCTTATACATGAGTTCAGCCTCATTTAAATTTTTTTCAACCTTAAAAGGTAGTAAATTCCATAATGTGGTACCAGTTTTTGCTCCCCAAAGGATGTTACCTCTACCAATATTCAGCGTTTGCATTGCGGTCAGTTGATCAGTCGTGGATTCCCCTGGCACCTGTCTGTAAACTCTTTGCCACCTTTTCACTGTTGACAGTTTACAATTGTACAGCATTTTCTCTCCCATCTTCCTTTGTCATTTTTTTTGGTTCCTGATACCAGTTCGCTCACTATGTGCTTTGTACTTTCAGCAAGACTTTATCTTTTTACCATATCCTTTCTTGAACTATTATATCTTCTTCCCTTTACGGATTTTTTCTTTTCTTTTTATTTATTTATTTTTTTCCGGACCCAGCATACCCAAAGTGGAGAGAGTTGTGTATGAAACACCCATGGAACCCGTCACTCAGCTTTACCAATTATCAGCATCTTACCAATCTTATAATGTCCATTTCCTCGAGTTTATTTTCTTTCTCTTTTTTTAAAGAGATAGGATCTTGCTTTGTTTGCCCATGCTGGAGTGCAATGGCGCGATCACAGCTCACTGCAGCTGGCACACACCACTACACACAGCTAGTTTTCTCTACAGCCAGAATGAGACTAGTTGCCCAAGCTAGTCTTGGACTTCTGCCTCAGTCCTCCCACTTCAGCCTCCCAAAGTGCTGAGATTACAGGCATGATCCACCAAACCCAACCCTATTTTCTTCAATTAATTAGCCCCAGCTATATATGTCACTTCAATAAGGTACATATTGTGTAAAGAGGAATTTCGTTAACCTAACCACCATCCATTATCACACCTAAAAAAATCCACAGCAGTTCCTTGATATTATCTAATAACCAGTTTATATTTAAACTTCCCTGAAGATGTTTTTCTGCTGTTCATTTCAACTGGAATCCAAATAAGGTCTACATTTGGTTGTTACGTCTCTTATGTCTCTTTCATCTCTCTCAATGTTTTTTCTAAGCCAGCCCTAGTTCCCCTACTGATTTTTCTCTTTTGCAACATGTAAGATACCATGTTTATATGGCTGTTTTCTTATTCTAAAAAAAAAAACCAGTAAAAGTTTCTAGCTTTTCATTTCAGGTTCAAAGTTTATCTTTTTACAAACTAAACTTAAATGGTAATATATGAAGAATTTAAGAAAAGATGTATAATATCAAGTTTGTTTAAAAAATTAACTGGAAAAAAATTAAAAATAAAGAGGGCTAAAAAATACATGAAAAGTTTTATATTTCAGAGAGTTAAAAGATTAGTCTTACCTCTAATAATTTCTATTCCTAAAAAGCTATGTGTAAAATTAAATGATATAAGAAAATCCTGTATCTAGGGACATTATTTTATTTATTTGTTTATTCTTTTTTTTTTTTTTTTTTTGGCCTGGGCTGGGTTTGAACCCGCCACCTCCGCCATATGGGGCCAGCGCCCTACTCCTTTGAGCCACAGGTGCCGCCCTATTTATTCATTTATTTTTTCAGACAGTGTCTCACTCTGTTGCCCTGGACAGAATACCATGGTGTCACAGCCCATATCAACAGGCATACATTACCATGCCTGGTTAGTTTTTCTATTTTTAGTAGAGACTGATTCTCACTGTTGCTCAGGCTGGTCTCGAACTCCTGAGCTCAGGCAGTCCACCCACCTCAGCTTCCCAGAGTGCCAGGATTACAGGCTTGAGCCACCACACCTGGCCTATCTAGTGGCATTATATACCTTTCTAAGTGTAGAGCAAAATAAGCATGAATATTTTTAGAAGGGTGTTTAAATTAGGAGATATAATTTGAATCCTGGCTTTGAGCTACAGGCACCGCCTACCAACAGCCATCTTTAAGACACTTGCATGAATATAAAAATTGACATAGGCCAACCCGCAAGATTGAAGCCGTCCCTATCAAATTTGCTCAACTACTGAGTCCAAGGTCATCGGGACTGCTTTCCATATTCTATTTTTCAAGTCCCAAGAGGGTATAATGGACACAGTTTTGGCCATTGCGTTTTCCAAACAGATACGGTCATCTAGGAGCCAGACTTTGAGTGTTAACTGAAAGGGGATCCACAGTCCTTCAGTCCTAGGACCAGCAGAAGAAACAGAGTGACGACAAGGACACAGTTTCTACTATACACCTTGCAGTAGGAGACATGAACATACGCACACAGAGAAGCTAAGGCTCTCCTCAGGGTTATGTTCTTTATTCTATGGCAGTCTATTTTTTTTTTTCACATCAAGAATTAAAAGCAGAGACAAAATGAGTATTATAAGCAAAGGAATTTTTGTTGCAGAAGCCAGAGAAATAGTACCCTACCTCACTGATTTTATAAAACTGAAAATTTGCATGTCATTTGCTTAGAAGGAAGGATGTATGTAGTCAATAGTGTATTGTTTCTTAAAATATAGTTGTAAAAGCTGAAGAAATAAATTAAGGGCCTCTTACACGTAGCTCAAAATTTTATGTGTAACAGCAAGTTTTTTGAGACTAATGGAAAACGGTTGAAAAAAAATGTTGGGGAGAATATAAAACTTGGTATAATTTACTGTAGAGAAAAATCACAAAATGGAAAACATATTTAAACGTCTCTTTCACGGATACATTATTTCAGATTTGAAATTCTAGAAGTCTGATCTGGATGTTGGACTCCTTGTTCTCAAACATGAACCTAACGTCGTCGTAATCTTCAGAGTGATAGTGCTTGGTATTTATGGCAAAGAGTCTTTTCATAGAATATTACAGAAACTCTTCATAGTATGTGTTTAATAGAGCAGTTTGGTTTGGCATCAGCTTGACATAAACTTTTGGTTATCCAAAGCCCTTAATTGCTTTGAAGTAAAAGCCCAGTGCTGCTCTTTTTTATTAAAATCATGTTTTTTCCTGTTGTTGTGGTCTATTTTGGAAGACTGAGTTGTGATTTTTGCATATGTTCTACATAATGCCTCATTAGCAAAAAATCTTGTATCATTTACAAGTAGCCTGAATGTCTGTGTTGTTTTGAACAAAAATCCATATTAAAATTTAAACAATATAAAAATGCACATTTTCTACCTATTAAAAAGGCCGTCTTAAATTAAATGCAAAGCAGCAACCAGTGAACACATGTACATGAACATTAAAATCAGAATAATTTTACCATTTATTGACCTTTTTCAACTCCAAAAATATTTATACTCTTACCAAATGTGTAACTAGTTTGAACTGTATTTTTTTTTAAATAAATGTTAGGGTGTTTACCTTCTTAATTAAAAATCATGTAAGTGCCCGTAATGTCCCAGTGGAGGAAATTTAACCCATAAGTATTTCAAACATTCCCACTTGCTCCTTCCCTTTGGCGGACAGCATCCTGTCAACTCTCACAACAGAAAAGCCTCTAGCAGCCTTGCTTTATAAGAAACATCCTGGCTTTGGGGGCTCACTCTTTCTCCTCTGTACAGATACAGGATTACTTCCTAGCACTCTTAAGTGCTCCCAAGCCCTCTAAGTTCTTCCTCAAGTTTTCATTTTAAAAAATTGCAAGCCTATGGGGGAAGTGGGGAGCAGAGAGAGAAAGAATGAGGGAGGGTTGGGGAAAGGAAGAGCAGAGAGAGGGAAGGAGCGAGGGGGTGGGAGTCTTGATGTGTGCCACATCTTTTGGGGGCAAAACACGATTGTAAGAGGGACTTTACCTAACAAATGCAATCAGTGTAACCTGATTTCTTGTACCCTCAATGAATCCCCAACAATTAAAAAAAAAAATTGCAAGCCTACAAAAAAGTGGAAAGTAGAGTGGGCATTCACGTCCCTTTCACCCTGTAGCTCATTTGTGAATGGCACAAAAAGCCTATTTCTATATTTTACATGTTCGTGTGTGAGCCCTTTTTTCTCTCTCTCCTCTCTTTTCTTCTCTCCTACCTCTTTCCCCTTCCTCTCTCTCTGTACCCTTCTCTTCCACGCTCTTCCTTTCTCTCTTCTTCCCATTTGGAAGTTAGGTGTATGTATTACTTCACCCTCTGTATATAAGCATCTTCCAGGAACAGGGATATCCTGCTACAGAACACAGTTCAGCCATCACATTGGAGACATTAAACAATGTTGATACAGTAGTATCATCTAATACACAGTCCACATCCAAATTTCTCCATTTGTCCCTATAATGTCTTTTATAGCTTGAATTTTTTAATATCTATTTATGTATTGTTTTGAACTAGGATCCAATCAAGGGTCATGTATTGCATTAGTTCTCTTATCTTTTAAGCTTTCTTTATTGTAGAATAATTCCCTACTCTTTGTAGCCTATTGACATTTATTTGTAGAATGCCCCTCAATTTGGATTTGCCTGATTGCCCAGCCCCCTAATTTAGAGGGCACATCTGGTTCTCTAATGGAAGGGTAAGTGGGACCAGGGATAACCATGCAAACATTATTACATGGGGGTAGGGAGAGATCTGTCATCCTTTAAAAATATATTCACCAAGCTCTTACTGTTCTTTTGAATAGCTTAGGATTTGCCTAATGAAAATTATCACACTGAAATACCAATTCTTTTATCCCTGCATCTTTTATTATTAATATTATCTAACATTTTTCTGTGATAGCAACTTGACATATTTTCTCAGTACTTTATATAAAAGGCAGAAATTGTCACAATTAATAGTAACTAGTATAGGCCAGGTGCAGTGGCTCACACCTGTAATCCTAGCACTTTGGGAGGCTTAGACGGGTGGATTGCCCTGAGCTCACAGGTTTGAGACCACCCTGAGCCAGAGCAAGACTCCATCTCTAAAAATAGCCGGGCATTGTGGCAGACCCCTGTAGTCCCAGCTACTTGGGAAGTTGAGGCAAGAGAATCGCTTGAGCCCTAGAGTTGGAGGTTGCTGTGACCTGTGATGCCATAGCACTCTACTAAGGGTAACAAAGTGAGACTCTGTTTCAAAAAATAAGTAAATAAATAAAATAGTAACTAGTATATTGGACATACATGATAGTGAAGGAGAGGTAAAAACTTCAGAGCTTCTTAGAGAAGAAAGCAGCTTAGAAGAGTGGAAAGAATTTAGGTCTTAGAACTAGATATGAGTATCGGCTCTATCTCATACGGACTTTGGGTACTTTAGTTCTGTGAGCCTCAGTTAGCTACCTGGACTATAAAACAAATAGACTGAAACAGGTAAGTGGTTCCCTTCCTTTAAACAACAACCATTTTCTCCCTAGGGACCTCATGCTTCTGAGAGATTTTTGCCTACAAAATAAGCTGTTTGGCTCAGCGCCTGTGCTCAGCGGTTAGGGTGACAGCCACATAAACCGGAGCTGGCGGGTTCGAATCCAGCCCAGGCCTGCCAAACAACAATGACAACTGCTACCAAAAAATAGCCAGGTGTTGAGGCAGGTGCCTGTAGTCCCAGCTACTTGGGAGACTGAGACAAGAAGAATCGCTTAAGCCCAAGAGTTTGAGGTTGCTGTGAGCTGTGACACTACGGCACTCTACCAAGGGTGACATATTGGGACTCTGTCTCAAAAAAAAAAAAAAAAAAGCTGTTTGTATTCATCAAAGATCTATATCATGGCAATTATTCCTTCTGAAAAGTGTGCCATACCTATGTTAATGCCCTGGATTGGTATAATTCTATCAAAAAATAAAAACAATACAAAATCTTGGGGTGGAGGGAGGGTAATTGGTGGGGCCACACCTATGGTGCATCTTAGAAGGGTACAGGTGAAACTTACGAAATGCAGAATACAAATGTCTTCATACAATAACTAAGAAAATGCCATGAAGGCTATGTTAAACAGTTTGATGAAAACATTTCAGATTGTATATGAAACCAGCACATTGTACCCCTTGATCATACTAATGTACGCAGCTATGATTTAATTAAAAATAATAATAATAATAATAAAGAAATACAAAATCTTTAGTTCAGTTTTGCAACTTAATTGCTGGTAAATCTACATTTCCTGTTGGGCTTTTTGAAATAAGTCTCAGATTCCCATTCCTAGTACTGTAAATCTCTAGTTGGAATCGATGAAACTTGATCTAAAAAACAGCTCCCTTAAGAACACAAACCAGGATTTGGGCTCTTTCTGTCCCCAGCATTTTCATAAGAATGTAGTTATAGTAAAACCTCTGTAAGTTGACCACCCAAGAGTTATAACAAACTAGTCAACACGTGGAGGTGGTCAACCTAAGGAACTAGACCAGATGTTGTGATACGTACGTGTGGTGCATGTCAAGTCTGTGAAAATTAGGTCAAGTTCAGGAGGTGGTCATCTATGGAGGTTCTGCTATACTTAGTCCTGATTTACGATTTGAGCCAACACACACCACAACAAAGTTATGTTCCAGAGGCAAGTAAACATATGCAGATTTTTTCCTTTCTGCAGTCTTAATTCAGGGAATACTATTTTTACCTATGAAATCAAGTAGCAGTTTTGAGCAAAACCAAATTAGTCTACTCTTGAATAGACTTTCTTCAGCTGTTTTGGAATGGAAGCTTATTCCATTCAAATTATTAGCAGCCTTCTGTAGTTCTATTAAAAAGTAACCTTGCTAGTGATTGTTATCTGTGTATTTCTAATAAGAACTATGAATGACCTATATTTCATATAACAGCACACTTACAGAAGAATGTCTGCCACTGTTTAAAAAAATCTGAAGACTCTAAGATTGTTTTCAACCTTATCCCCAAATTTAGTCAGCCTAATACTGTTACTCAAAAGAACCTCTCCATTCTGTCTCATAAATATGTACCCAACTACTTCCCAGAATCTCGTAGCCTAGCTTCTGTGTTCTTGAGCCTTCTCTTCTAAATGGTGTTAAATACTATAACATTTTAGTCTCAAAAATTCAAGAATCTTTTTTAGCTGTCATAATCCTTACTCTAGTGAAGAATGAAATGTTGGCAGGAGTAGGGGGGAAGGGGGGTAAGTGCCTGGGGAATTAAGTGTATGAAACTTTCACTGGTGCAAAGATTTTTGTTTCTTAAGCCTTCATATTAGACTATACACATAGACATTCACATTAGACTATCACATCGCTGCACTGAAGTTTTCCTTCTGCAGTGTGTCTGAGGTTTTAAGTTTCTGGGTTTATTATGGCACCAGTAGCAAAGCTGGAGTTGAGTGTTTTCAAGCTTCCATTAGACATTCCTTTTTCAGAGTTTATTGCTTGACTGTTTCAAATTATATGAGAGAAACTTGGCACGCAGGTTGTTGAGCTGGATTACTTTTTTCAACATAAAATCTAATTTATTTCAGTTTGTTTTTAATCTAGGGATGGGCCAACAACTCTACTCATAGTTTTAGAAGATTTGATCATGATTCTAAGTCATATGTCTATAAAGAAAAAAGGGAAAAAAGGAAGAAAAGGAACTTCATTTTCCAGTTTAATTGTTCATGGTTTTTTCAAAATCCTTGTTGAAAAATTTGAGAAATTTTATAAAGCACTTAATTAGTATGCTTGATAATCTGTTTGCAAGTCATTTCACCATGCGAAATGCAGCTTGTATGATTTGGTACATGACTGTCAGAGTTCATCTGAATGTTTTTACCATGCATTGGTCTTTCTGTTAGAATGTCGTCCTCCTGAAGATGTGGTGTTCCTGTCAGTGTGGAAGTCACTTCAAGTCAATATTTTAAGTCACTTAAAATGTTGCTCATAAAACTAGCCCTGTGTCTGTTCTTCAAAGACAAACCTGACACCTTACTCCACATGCATCGAAGGCTAGGACTGGCCACTTAGAAATGACTCAAACTTCCTTTTGTCTAAAACACCCTTCTACTTGTCATCTTTTTGCGACATCTCCTTTTCTCTTTCTCTCTCACTTCCTCCCTTATTTTTTTCACAGTTTATCTATGTAAAAATCTTGAGGTGATTGTCAAGTCTGAGGTGATTTTCATTATATGCCTTCGTAAAGCCCAGACGGCATTCATCACGTTGCTGGTTTTAGCATTTTGTGTTATCACTTCCCCAGCACTTACCTTAACAGGTTACCCTTTCCTTTTCATTACCCTCACAGAATATGGAGTCTTGCTCAGGCCCCTTAAACTGGTACTTACAAGTAATTATTAAAGGGCTTGCAGGGTTTGCTTTGTCCCAGAAAAGGTGTACTCTACAACAGACTGACTAAAGTGCCATGTCATTATTGCTGTTTCCTAACTACTACTCGTGTTACGTTTATGCTCATTATTATATAAAGTGTTCTGTCATTTTTCTTGGCAATATTTTGAAAAGGTTAAACTCCTCAGAGTTAAGCAAAATACTCAAGAAAAAGTACTACCCACCAATTAAACCACTGAAAGGTTTTGAAATATACCTACTGGCCTTTGATTTAACAAAGAAAATTTAAAATTAAAATGTGTTATAACTTTATGTTGCCTAATGGATTATTGAAATTTAATTCTTTGTTACTATATCAGAAAGTAGTTATTATTCAAATACATTTGAATCTTCTTGAAAACATTAACATTTTTTTAAAAGGAACTGAAAATGTAAGAAAAGATTTTAAGTATTTGAATCACATTCTGTCTTTCTATAACAATAAAGATTAGATTGAGGAGTCAAACCAAATAATTCTGGGGAAACAGGTAAATTGTATTTTGACATCTATTTTATTTTATTTTATTTTATTTTTAATTTTTATTAAATCATAGCTGTGTACATTAGTGCAATCATGGGGCACAATGTGCTGACATCATATACAATCTGAATTGAAATCTAAATATGAAAACTATACAAATATTTCTCTAGATTTCATTTAAATATTTTTCTCTTCACATTTTGTGCATGTACTTTTTTAAGTGAGTAAGAGTAGTACTGAGGGAATAATAGTGACGGTACTATTGAATATGTGCTCGGAACTACCGGATAACACATTTTAGACACATAATTGTTTTAACATTGTGTTAAGACTGCATACCGGGCAGGATTCAGGTTCTTGGACTTGTTTATCTTCTGTGTGAGGACAATTAACTGTCCAATGCCAAATACAATGAACTTTCATATATCAAAGAGGAAAATTAAGTATTTCAAGTCCTCAGCTGGTTTACAGATGTGTGAGCTTTGTAGTCCATTTTCTGGTTCCAGTAGGGCATTGTGACAATTTTTCCAATATGTGTACATTAGATAAATTTTGAAAGTAAAATAACTTACTTTAAATACTGAAATAAGTTTCAGAGTTTAACATTTTTACATTTTTCTCTAAAAATGAAGTATAAAGTCAAGCTTCACAATTCTAAAGATACTTTGAATGTAAAACATTAAATGAAGGAACCTTTCTCTGTCAGGAAAATAATGCCTTTTGAAAACAGGTATTCATTTAGATCTATGATTAACCTTTAACAAAATCTTCCTGTTAAATTCTACATTTGCTTTAATCTCAGTAGGAAAAATACAGAATAGTATTGTAGCATATAGGGTTTCCATATACCCTCTGGACATCAAATGATCTCTCACAGCTAAAGACACATCTGCACCATATTTAAATGCCAGCTTTGGGCATTATTAGTATAAAATGCTAAGTCACTTTTTTGGAAATATTTTGAAAAGTTTAAAACTCCAAGAGGAAACTCCAATAGAAGGTGATCTTATGACACCATTTGCTTCAAGGGAGTGGTGGGAAGATGAATGGCTATATTGCATATTTTTTATTTAGGGAGAAAAATAGCATGATAGTTCTCCTTAAAATACATGTGAAGTTTGACAATGGAACCATTGCTGTACTAAAAACTAATGTGTTTTCCTGTTATCTTTTAGGAGACTATAAATTGATTTTAAATCCATGCTATCAGTCATGGTAGAGGTAACATAGTCATCAATTCACTATAAAATGAGTTTAAATTCGTATTATCAATTGTAGATGTAACATAAGTCAACAAGTTTGGAGGCTTCCTTCAAACTGTGAGAGTCTGAGTTTCCGAAAGTTCAAGAATGATTACTAGTTGCTTTAAATAATGTGTTCTGTATTTATAATAATCCAGAAACCACACTGATGTGCAAGTATATAAACATTTCCTAAGTAATATTAATTGAAAAATTATAACTACACCATAGATTTTTTTCTTTTAACTTATTTTTTTACTTCTTTTTCTTAAACACAACTCTGAAGATCAAATATTCGGGACAACGTAGAAATGATTAAGCTTCATAAACAACTAGTGGAAAAAAGCAATGCTCTTTCAGTAATGGAAGGAAAATTTATTCAGCTTCAAGAGGTACTGTGGTAATTTGTTTTATTATGATGTTGATGATGTAAAGGATTCAAAGAGAGCATTCTATGTTTGTTAACATAGAAGGTCAAATAGTAAAAAGTAATATTTTTAATTTTTTTATTCACAAATGTATGTAATTTCCCTTCATATATTGGTTTTTATAACTTAATCACTAAAGAAATAATTAACTGCTTGTACTTTCTATAAATATGTCATCGTAAAATAATAAACACATTTATTATGAATCTTATATTTTATCTGAATTCATTGTGGGAACATAGCACTGAAGTTGTTGCTATATTTGCATTTACCTTCAACTCTTAAGTGTTTATAAAATATCAAAGATAGACCCAAGTTATGAATAGGTCAGTAATGTTCTGTTTAATCTTTCTTTGATGTGGATTTTTTTACTATTTTGGTCACTACCATTATGTGAAAATATTTCAGTTCTCATAATGTCAACTATCAGTGTATTTATTTTATATCTTACCAATTCAGATTGACAATACTTGGGATTCTTTATCTCCATGGTTGTTTTAACAGAACTGTGGCCCATAGGAATGTGCCGTCAGAGAGCTCCTGTTTGTTGGCACTGCATAATTAACTTAGATTGTGGAATTAATGAACTCCAAAACATTGCAGATGAGCAGAATTTATATTAAGCAGTACTTTGAAATACTGAGAAAAAGAAAACATGCAAAGCATAGGGTCATCTGAAGCCTAAATTCAGCATTCAATTAGATAGTGAAATATTTTTCAGCAATACTCTGGGAGATGGTTACCACACTTCAGGAACCGCCTTAAATGCCAAGTAATAACTACTTCTGTATAAATGTGAAAGTTAGTGAAAGAAGAGACTGATTAGAGAGTAGAAATGATAGTTCTATCTACATACAGATAGAAGAGGCAAATTTTAAAAGATACAGTTGAGGCTCGGTGCCTGTAGCTCAGTGGTTAGGGTGCTGGCCACATGCAACAGGGCTGGTGAGTTCGAACCCAGCCCGGGCCTACTAAACAACAACGACAACTACAATAAAAAAATAGCCGAGCATTGTGGTGAGTACCTGTAGTCCCAGCTACTTGGGAGGCTGTGGCAAGAGAATCGCTTAAGCCCAAGAGTCTGAGGTTGTTGTGAGCTGTAACACCCTGGCAGTCTATGGAGGGCAACATAGTGAGACTCTGTCTTAAAAAAAAAAAAAAAAAATGTATTTGAAAGCCATTTCTAAGATGAGGAATTAAAAAAGGAATTGAAATGATTTTACATTCAACTGTCACTTTCACTATTTTGATTTCCGTTTAACAGTGACCCTAGGTATTTGTTTAAATAGCAACAATAACAAGTGTCTGCTAGAGTACAGGTACCTCTTTGGGGAATTGATGTAGGTTAAAGATTTGAGATGTTCAGGCCAAGAGCCTTAACGAAGTGAGCAGCCCAGAGGAATCTGGCTGGAGAATAGTGTTCTGTAATAATACCAGTATGAATGAAAATTGACCTGAGTAGCTCTGTGGCCTGGTTTCTTTACATGAGTGAAGAAAACCTTCAGTAGAGCTTAGAGGGCTTTATTTAGCAGATGAGGCCTTACATGTTATGGTTCTATGGTCCTTATGAGAAGACTTTAATGAAATTACCTATTTTATTTATAAAGGACATTGAAGTTTATAAAACTGAACTTCAAGCATGGTCATAAAAGACCATCTTTTAAAAATTTAAGAGTTTATAGCTATTTTACTAAATTGAAAAATTTAAATTAATCATAATGAAAAGCTCACCATCCCAGTCTGTTTATATGGTATGATGGCATGTCTCTTCAGCACAAGTATCTGTGGTCAGCATTTTTGACCCATGCAGCTTTTTTTTTTCAGACAGCATATCCAACCAATGTAACCACAGCAAAAAGAAAAAAATTTAGTTGTTAAAATTAACTTACTTACTGGTCACTTTCAACAAGTCAAAAACTAGGGGGAAACGATAAAGGACAGAAACAATTTGCATTATGTGACTGTGCTAAAATAATTGTTTTCTTCTTTATGTCACACTCAGGTCAACATAATATGATATCATAGATAATTAGCACATCTATGAGGTGAAAAATAAGCTGTATGCTGTGAACTTCAGGAATAAATTTATTTATAAAATTGTAATTATTTATTCAAAATATAATCCAAAAATAATGTTGAAAAGATTTTCTTTTTGTTTTTTTAGAAGCAAAGAACTCTCAGGATCAGCCATGATGCCTTGGTGGCGAATGGAGATGAGTTAAATATGCAACTTAAAGAGCAGCGGTTAAAATGCTGCAATCTTGAGAAACAATTACATTCGATGACATTTTCTGAAAGAAGAATAGAAGAGGTAAGCTTCCAAAGAGATTAGCCATCTGTAACTGTTTTGAAAAAGTAAAATAGAAACATTTAAAATATTATATTTTGTAGCAGCCCATATAGCCTATGGCTGGGAGGAGTGAGAGTTATAAGAAATACCTGTATAGCTCCACAGTGAAACACCTTGGTGAAAAGGGCATGGAGATGGATTTAGCGCTCCTAACAAGCATGAGAGAGCTCGAGAGAGAGCAGTGGTGAACTGGCAGTCTCTACTCCTGTGTTGTTGAGAGGCAGGAGGGGAAGGCAGTCGGGAGCATGCGCATTCTACCACGCACCTGCTTACTCTGTCTCCTCTCCTGTCTACAGACTGCTTGTTGGCACCGCGTCTCTCTGCTGAAGATTACCAAGCTTGACTAAAGGCTAAAATCAATCTATTCTAAGACTGCTTTACTCTCTCTAAGACTCTCTCTCTCCTGCTAAAGAAGATAGCCCTCAGGCATCTAAGAGAAATTGTTCCTGAGCAAGGTAGCTTAGCGGTCTATGTCCAGAACCTAGTTAAGCCGGGCCTGAGACCTGGCCACTCCCAGGCCCTGACAATATTTATTTTAAAACTATAATATAAGCTACATAAATTGTGTTTTGAGCACAGCAAAATAGAGTAGTCAATATAGTATGTGAATGGCAAATCAGTGCTTAACAATACTAACATGTGCTGAGATCCACTGTTTAACCTAAAGGATTAAAGGTCCTTAAGTAAAAAGAAAACATATTTTGAAACTGAGGCCAGATTACCTACAGAACTTAACTTTCTCAGCTACAATTTATTTGTCATTTGAGATACCAAAACAAAGTTATAGGAATATATCTGTTTCTGAAGAGATGAATGTCATGTTCTGCAATATCAGAAATTTTCGTGAAATTAGCTAATTTTTTTTCCCAAGGAGTTGTTTGAAACCTCCTCTATTATTGTTACTCCTCATGTCTCCCAACTAGCACATCCCAAAAGCATGTCTTTTTCTGTAGTCTATGAAACTCATTCCTAAAAGAGTGGAAATGAAATAGGATGCCTACATTCTGTTCTGATCTTGGGAGAATCTTTTACTCTGTCTTTATAGCATCTAAAGAGAATTCTGGAAATTGAAATAAATTTTAAGATTATTGTAATCCATGGGGAAAAGTTCTGATTACAAAATATACTTGTGAATGAAACTTAAAAATAAATACTAGAGTACAGAAATCTACCTTTCACTCTCAAAGATGTACTTATTACCCTAAGTTTATTTTTGAAAATATTACTCATTGGGATGAAATAAAGTATATAGTTTTATTTATTCATTTCTGCGTAAGATATGCTGCTGGCTATTTGTAAATTCCAGGTAACTTGAGAAATTGTGTCTTCAGAGTAAACAGTGATTGACACAAAGTATTTGAAATTAACTTAAAAGTTAATCCCTTTATTTTTCATGGGCCATTTGGAAATTAATCCAAAATGAATATGACGATAGAATTCATTGTGGTGAAAAGCAAAATATACTGTTGTCCAGAACTTCACGGCAAACTCTTAACATATTCTTTATTGAGTTCTGGCACATGTTACCATAAAACAGTACATATATTTCTACTAAATTTAAATAGGAATATTAATTTCATGTTTATTTAACAACTTGGAATTAAATGCAGACAATATGAACGGTCTCATAGCAGTTGACATTTAGAAATCAAGACTGAAACATGTTAGCCTCATCTCATGGAATTTTTCATGGTTTTTAGTTTTTACCCCATTTAGTATTACATAATAATCACCTAATGTGTAACTTTCTTTTTATTTTAGCTGCAGGATAGAATTAGTGATTTAGAAAAGGAACGGGAACTTTTAAAGGAGAACTATGATAAGCTGTATGACAGGTAAATCACGATTCCATGGGTTCTTTCCTTCTCTTGTGTAAGTTCCTTTGTAGCAAAACATTTGTTGTCAGAATATCTAATGCTGAGTAAAGAATTAGCAGCAAATGATAGCAAGAAATAGCCATACTTTATAAAAGAAAAATAAGATTTTTTAGGTATTGGTAATGAGTTTTTTAACCTAAGCAGTAATCTGTCACTACTAAGAAAACCTTCTCACTTTGTTACCAGTAACAACTGTCACTCACTGGACACTAACTATAGTATATATATATATATATATATATATAGCCTGGCAGACACCCCGCTAGATACTCTACATTCATTGCTAGAAGTTTCTGACAGCACCTTGAAATGTAGGTATTGCAGATGCCCATTTTGCAGACAAGGAAGATAAAACAGTTAAATAACTTTAAGAGGTACTTTGTACCTATAAAAGGCATGAGATAGTAGAGCTTGTGTTTGACCCTCTTCAGGTCTCTGCACTGGGCTCTCCAGTTTGTTAGCTGAGAGTTACTTTGTTGGGGAAAAAAATAGTTGTCTCTGGTTCTTACAAAGAGAGACACAATCATCTTTATCTCAATATAAATTTTAAAGGGTTACTTTAATGTTGTTTCTTAATTGGCTTCATAATTATGGCTTAGAAATTCATCCCTCCTGATAACTTTAGAAACAACATTTTATTCCACACCCAAGTTTAGTCAAGTGATAGAAATATCTGTGTGTATATACACACATTTATGTATAACTTTTAAAATTCTTTTTTAGGGTTTGATACAGATATATGTTTACATGAAGCAAATTTAATATATATTTAAATATGTCATAGCTGATATCCAACAGTTGCTTCTGTGGATCATATGCTAAAACCTCGGAAAATAGCCATCTGAGCTACAAATACATCTTTAACATTTTAACTGTATGTTTAATGTTTTTCCAAGTTAAATTTGCATTTTTCAAATTAAACAAATCATACCCAAAGAGGGTGGGGATGGGCTTTTGTTTGGCTGACATTGGAAAAATTATCTAAATTAATATAAGGTATTATTCCAGTGAATGTTTTTGAAAAATTCAGATGTCATTATACAGATTGTACTATACCCTATTAGATAACAGAGAAGATAATATTAGCCCTGTATTTTGTAAAAAGGGAACTGAGATGCCAAAAAACTTAAAGAGACTTATGTAGAGTCACACAACATTGCTGAGACTCCTTAATTGTTTTTACTATAAAACTTGAATTTTTTTCCCTATGCATCATAATTTCTCTAATTTTAATTGCATGGGGAAATTGTATATATGAAAGGCAAAGATTCATGGAATAAGGGAAAAATTCACAAATTTTTGTTGGTTCACATTTATCTTCAACATATTGTAATTTCAAATAATTTAACATAGTCTAAGTACAAGAAAACAAGTGCCATTTAGCCATTACTTCTATATTTTCTATTTCTCCCCAGTTTGAGAATTTGCTAAACATACATAGTTTCTTGGAATAAAAAAATTAAACTTAGCTGGGAATACTGCATAAGTGGAATTTTGAGAAAGTCATGTTTTCCCCATATTTACTTTATCACCATGAAACTTTATCTTTCCACATTAAAAATGATCTAAGAATGTAAATTTAACTTTGAAGGGCTTTTTCTTAATGTTTCATGCTTGAACTACATTTTTTTCCCTGTCACACTAAAAGCTAACTTCTTTGGGCTTGAATTTTATGTGAAGTATAAGGAAGTAAATACACGTTAGGAGTGTCAAAAACATTTAATGTCAAAAGAGAAATTAAAGTCGCTTCAGTACAAAATCCACCCAAAACACTTAATAGTAAATAGAATTTTAAATTCTTGAATACAGTTTTTTAAAATATGTATACTATATTTTCAGAAGTTAAATAGTTAGAGAAACTCTACAAAAACATCATCATCCTAAGATTCTTTACAGCTCTTCCATTTCATAGCACTGTTACTCCTCATTGCCGACTGCTCCTATTTCTCCGACTGCACATACTCCCTGGTTGGTGAGTCATAATGATAGCGTGTTTTAAAAAGGAGAGCATTTGTTTGTTATTCAAAACTGGCTAGTTTTCAAGAGGAAAATATGATTTTCAGATTGCATTCTCATCTTCCTTTTCAAGTGAAATTTTGAATGTGTTTATTACTTGACATACGACATATTAGAGAATCCTCTGGTAAATAAAACCCTCATATTAGTATTTGTTACGAGCCTTTTTTTAATATGTTAAACCATTTTTGAAACAATGCCAAGAAGTAAGTAGAACTTAAAGAAATGTTTGAACTTTTAAAAAGTTCAGAATAATTTTTTTGCAAGTAAATCTATTTGGTCAGAAAGATACGCTATAGCATAATATGGTAATGTTATGTTCCATTTTTGAAGTTACTATAGTTTGGGGGCTCAGTAACTGTTGAATGCAATGGTTACACAAGTATACAATAAACTAAAATTTAATAAAATATACTATTCACCACTCCTTCAGAGCTCTTCACCGGTGGACCCAAGCCCCGCTCCCTATCATTCAACTCCAGTTCCGTCAGTTTGAGATCCAGGCCTGCAGGGGTGGGGAGCCCGCAGCCTTGGGCCACGTGAACCCTTCTTGATCCTTGAGTGTGGCCTTTTGTTTGAACCCGAATTTCATTTCAGTCAATGGGCCACACTTAGGTCATTTTAAGGTATTAACTCCTTGAAAGATATTAATCTAATACCTATTTTTTTAAAAAGTGTTCATCTAGTTTTTGAAGAATTGGGTGGATCAAGCTTTATAATGTGATAGTTGTCTTATATTCTAAATTTAAAAGAGCACTGCTGAGCACCCATAGATACTTGTGCTCCATTTCTGTGAAGTGAGCATCTGTCCCCTGTAACCTTCTGGGAATCATGACAGCTCATGTGATCGAATACAAACACTTTGTGCTTCCCAGAAATCAAACTCCAAGTACATTTGGGCATCATCTCCCTTCAGTAAGTGAAATATCCTGCAGAAATATGTATTTAATTTTCCTTAAGCACTAACGAAAGTTGTCTGTGTATTTCTTTACAGATGATTTAAAGTTTTTTCTTCCCTATTTCTCATTATAGGATGCCCTTAAACATTAGAGTAAATGGAATTTCTTCTGTAAGAAAAAAAGACCTTAGGGTGTAGATAAATTCCTCAGTTTTTATTTTAATCTTATGACATTTTTGATGAAGGGTGTGTATTTACAGTCTGCTGACCCATGGCTGCCAGTAGACATCCTGGTGACCACAGACCCCAGTGGGCCTTCTGCTGCAGGCTGGCATTTTATCGGTCTTGCAACATAATGTAACAGTGAAAAGTGTACAAAAGCTCAACTATGATCCCCCCTCGTTTTCACTATAGGCAATATACAAAAACATTTTCATGAATAAAAGGTTCTCAGAGATCGTTCTCTTATGCAGATTTAATCGTATATACAGGTCTTACAGAGAAAATGGAGCCAGATGTGGTTCACCATTTATAGTTACACAGATGTCTTCAAGCATAGAGGAATACAGTAAATTCAAAAGGAATTCCTCATGAAACTCCAGTGGAATGTAATCCTAAATTTAGAGGGAAGATAGCAGTGGACTAAATTCAGATTGACTTATGCTGATTTACACTAGCATTTTGTGGGTTTGGAAAAACCAGGCTGCTAAATTGTTCTTAATTTAAACACATACAGCTTCTGATGTTTCTGCCAGATTAGCTGTTGGTGATCTTTTTGCTGGTACTAATGCTATTGAAACACTACTGTTTCTAATTTTTGGCATCTGATATAGTGTATAGTTGTGCCTATTTCTTCATGCTAATTTTTTTTCCGGGTAGTACATGTTTTTAATAAAACAAGAGACACAGACACACACATATACTACGTGCGTGTTTGTACGCACATTCATGCACACATACGTGTGAGTTTGGTATATACAGTTTGGTTAGACCTAGAAATTATGTCTGTTCTTCATTTTTAAATGAACATAATGAAGGAATATTATTTAGTTTAGTATTTAGAGTACATATTTTATTGGTATTTCATTTAGGTCCAGGTAATTATACTTTTTGATAAAATTAACTTAAAATAATGGTATGTAGGTAGATCGATGCACTTTTTAAAGTTTCACATGTGAAATGGGAGCTAATAGAAGAAACAGATGTCATGTTCAGAGGAACTTCTAGGATTCCATTTATTTTTGAGGTCTTATTATTTTAAATGCAGTAAAAATATTCAAAATGTGAAATGAATACACAGTTTTGCTATTTTGAAAACTGTGCCTCTCAGATAAGTTACCCCGTTTGGAATAAAAACTTAAGACTGGCTGTGTGCAACATTAAGCAATTCTAAGTAAAAGGTTGCTTTTCCACTTACTTTATCATCAGTGTAAAACCAGATTATGTAAGTTCTTGTTTTATATACTGGCTTTAAAGTAAGTAGAAGGGTCAAAGCTGTTGATGATTATTCAGTCATATCAAGCTTCCCAGATAATGGTTTTCTGCTGAAATAGAGATCAAGATCAGTTTTTCCAAAACCTGGCTATCATCTGGGGAGCTTTGTAAGAATATGAACTCCTGGGCTGTGGGATCTTCACTTTTAAGTCTCCCGAAGTGCCCTTCCAGCAGCTGCTCGAGCACCAGTGTCTAAGCCAGCACTTAGGAACCGCTGACATAAACAAGTCTTTATTGTGTACCTTCTATGTACCATTTCTTTTTTAATTGATTTGTTCTTCTAGTGTGCTGGGTCTTGAGTATTAGTAGATTTTAACCATAGTTCAAGCTGCTACATTTTTATTGAGGAATGGCAATTCTCTCGTCATTCTTATCAGGCACAGGGCATTGGCTTTCAACCTAATCATGTGTCACAAATAAAATTGTTCTCAGCCTATTGCTTTTTGTTTTTTAGGACAAAGAATGCATTATCACTACTTAATATCAGAATTACTATCTTGTGGTTCAGTATGCTATCATTTTTTGGCCAGTATTTTGTGAACATGTTATTGTAACAGACTTCTTTCAAAATTTCAGAACTAAAGATCAGGTGGAAAGTTCATTTTCTCTGTGTTAAGAGGTTCATGAGTCGGAGAGAAGGTTTTGTCCGTTGTCAGTTGCTGGAGTTTGGAATTGTGGATTCCTCTGGAGTATGTACAGTATCTGAATTCCTTCACTAGTCCCACAAAAGCTGCACACTGCCAGCTTTTCTGACTTTAGAGCTCTAAATTAAGGCCAGCTCCTTTGCTCATCCCACAAACTCTTTCATGTTTCCTAACCACAGCCTGAGAAAGGCGCCTTGGTTTCAACAGCAGCAGACCAGCATATGTTTACTTAATTCCTAAGACATGATGACAGTGGTCTCTGTGCCACTAAAAGCTTTTCTCTTTATTATTTTCGGTTGAAGCTGATTTCCAAGCTTTCCTTGTGTGTCACGTGTGTTTTGCAGCGCATTCAGTGCTACCCATGAAGAGCAATGGAAGTTAAAGGAACAGCAGCTCAAAGTACAGATCGCTCAGCTGGAGACTGCCTTGAAATCTGATTTAACAGACAAAAATGAAATCCTCGACAGAGTAAAAACCGAAAGAGGTACATAAAAAAATAACTAATTACTTAACTCATTCAGACATCGGGCGTTTAGTCATTGATTCAGCCAGCGTTTATTATGGTGCCTACCGTTCGCCCATCACCTTGCTATCAACCGGGGACGCAGCCATCCACTTTCTTGGATGTATTGGTTACTCAAAATTTCCCTTATTCAGCCTCGTGTATATGCCAAAGGAATCATTTTTTTCTCAGAATCACCCTTATTCACTTTGTCTTAAATTTGTTTAATTTTCCTAAATTCTGAGCCTTTCTTTATTCAGCAGTAACAAGTGTTTATTGAGCACTGCTGAGCACTAGGCACTGTTCTGAGTTTTGGGGATATAGCAATGAAAACAAAAGTCTTACCTTCAGGAAATTGCATAGGGAGAAACTAACAAATAAGTACCTAATATGAGAAGTGGTAGCAAGTGTAATGGGACAAAAAGCTGTGTAGCAGATTGGTGGAATAGGTGTTTGCTGTTTTTGATAGGTTGAAAAGGGAGGATCTCTCTGGTAACGAGATGTCTAATTTTACTCTTGGACAGTTAAATACTAGGCAGCTTTATCAAGATGTCCCTGCTAAAATAATAATAATTAATAAGTTTCATGTTATTCATACCTCAGTCTCATAAATTTCGTGGTATAAATCACAGATTTTACCTTTCTTATAGAAGTAAAATAATTATAATCAAAGATCTCTGGATTTTATTATTTAATACACACGTATACACACAGTTGCCAGCAGGGAAAATATTAGCTTCAAGTGTTGTATCTGTTTGCTCACCTACTAGATAAACCAATGTGACAGTAAGGTTGCTTCTTTTGAACATTTGCAGTTCAGTAGCCTGAGAATGTTTAAAGTTTAATACAGACTCTAAAAAATAACTTTGTTTCTAGTTAGTAGTTCTATATTTTTATTTAGATCACAATGGCATATTTCATTGAATGTAGGGAACTTTTTTTTTTTTTACTTTTTAATATCTCTAAAATTGGGATGCATCTTACAAATGATAGTGTTTTAAAATTGTGATCTGACATTTTTTTCACATTTTAACAAGTCTTAAATTGGAACATATCTTATAATTGATGAGTCTTAATTTCAGTGAAATGCACTAGTACATTTATTCACCATATGATTAAATTTGATGATAGATTATTATGAATTGTTCTCTAGAAGATTGTGAGAGGAATAAAAGGGTGGTGACATGTTTTCTGACCTGGTGGATATTTAAAAGCTTTGATGTCAAAGATAACATAGTTCCTGATTTTTAATGTGCAGTATTGAATACCTAACAGGGTAGCTTTGTCTTAGTAATTGCTCAATAAATTAGTGTTTATTGAAGTAGAAGAGCTCTATATTCCTTCTCTCCTTTCCAAAAACAGCTAACTTGCCCATTCTTAAAGCAGAGGGAAATGAAATAAACCCTTTTTATTTCTATGCTTTCTATATTAACTTATATATTAAGAATTCCAAAACTGTTATCTTTTCAGCTTCTGAATTTTTCTCTGGAAAGAAACATGTCATAAAGGGATAGAATCTTAGTTGGTTGTTTTTTTTTTAACCTGTTTATTGTTGATTTAATTCTGAGGGTTCTTATTATAATTGCTAAATTATTTTAATTTATCTAGTCCATTCCTCATCTTTTTTTACTGGTTCTTATATCTTTGGGGATTTTTTTTAATAACAAACATAACTCATGTACACTGTGGAAAAAAGTCCGGTAAACAAAGCAGATTCTAAAAATCAGTTCCACACCCTCGAGATAATCACCTTGAGTGTTTGACGTGTGTCCTTTCAGAGTTGTTCCTGTGTTTATGTGGTTTTATCGTGTGCTTTTTATTTAGAATATTGTGAAATCATTTCTTGAGTATACATATAAATCTACATCACAATTTATAATGATTACTTTAGTTTTCCAGTGAGTGAATATACCATAGATTATTTAACAGTCTTCTATTGAATATTTAAGTAGCTTCAATTTTTTTAAGTATCATAAGAAACCTCTTTCTACACAAATTTTTATACCTTTATCCAATTATTCTCTAAAGAAAAATTTCTAGAACTCAATCTTTACTTTTAATGCAACTGTTACTTTCTAGTTATTTTTGTTTGAATACCTCAAATTATACAATTTTAAGGATTTAAGTTTTTGTTTCTTTGTGAAAATGTTACAGTGGGTTATAAGAAACATACAACAAACAGTTTTAAACCATTTTTTCCCAGGGAAATAACAAATTTATAAAATTGAAGTTATCTATTTAAGGAAATCTTTTAATATTGAGAAAGTTCCTTTTTATATTATAGATTTTGAAATTGTTAAATTTTACTTTGAAGTCTTTTCACACACACATTTACCTTTTCATGTATCAAGTGTTCTTTGCCAGAAGATGTTTCCCTGGCTTCTTATAACCATTCATCTAACTGGCAAATTATTTTAAAGAATACTCACCTCTTTATTCAAGGTACAAATTAGTTTCAGATTGTGTGAATATGTGGGGGAGAGGATATGTAAATGCAGTTTGCAGTTGGTTAGTGCTTAAATTAACTGCATGTGTTTAAGGGCTGGCTTTTGAAAGTTCCTTTCTATCTTTAGCTGAAATGCATAATTCAGCATAATGCATGTGGTTATATTGATCACAGCTGAAGATATTAGCACAAAGGAACTCTGAAAATTGTTTAGTGGAATTGTTCTCTGCACTCTGCTTATTAATGGTGTGTTGGAAGAACATAATTTTGAAAGAGTGAAATGTTATCTCATTTGAATAAAATGCTGTTTAGCTTAACCTGCTTTTTGTCGAAGCATAGGGTAAGAAGGTTATTTTTCATCTTGTACAGAGTGCTTTGATTTTTTTGTATTATAATTCAGCAAGTCTATTTCCTCTTTGAACTATCTCATTTCAGTACTTTTTAAAGACCAGGAGTTATATCCTTAATAAACAGTTTGAGAAAAGAAAAATGTATTGACTAATTCTACACAAAAGTTAATAGAGAGAAGGTTACTGATACTCAGTAAAGTCTTTTCCCACTAAATTATTTTCCCACTAATGCCCTAGTTTTAAAAATATCAGTGAATGGGGACATAGTTACTGAAACAAAAACTAGGAAAGGAAAACATTCAAATAAGTTTATTTTTACCTGATAGTGTATCATTCTTGGGAACTCTGCTGAAAAATTGAAAGGGCAGAGAACCCAGAATTTAGAAATAATAATTAAAATACAGTGTGTCAGGATAAAGATTGGACAATTGTGTCCTTTACATTTCAGCTCACTCTTAGAACCTTTAAAAGTTTTACTGAAAAAAAAAAAAGTTTTGCTGGACAGGGAGTAAAACCATATTATTCTCAGTACCTTTGAGTTTACGTCCTTCTGACCTTCCTTTTGTTACCTAATCATTCCATCTAGATGTTGTTTTAACCTAGCAACATAAAATAGTCTCACATTCTTATTCTATTCCCTAAGAAAAAAGTTTATTAATCCTATTTTTTAAAGACAAGCATTTCACCTTAACCTTCAGAATTTCCAAGTATTATTCACATTTGAAAATTCTTCCTTCAGTCTATTCAATGTAAACAGTTTATATGCTAGGGTAACCTTTTAACCAATAAGGTAAAAGTATTTATATAGTATATTTGATATTAAAATGTCTCTATATGCCCTAGGGTCACAGTTTTTTTTTAAAATCTTTTTTTACATTGCCAGGAAAATGTGACACTAAAAACATTCAGATTTAGTCCATTTCTTCTTAACTGTTTAATTTAACATTCTTACTGATATGTAGTATTTATAGCTTGGTAACACAAAGCTTTGCAAAAGTCAGCAACATATTTTTGTATAAAATGTAGTCAATATGCAAATACATTTGTGTAAGGAACTCTTGGCAAATATGTTGATTTTTTTAAGAAAAGAAAACAGAAATGTGCACCTTTAATTGAAGACTTATGATAAACATAAATCATTGAGAGCAGGATGAAATCAGTGGCGACACTTTGGATGACAGGTTTTAACAATAGCCCACAGGGAGACAGCAGAGGAGGATACCTGACTGCCCGGAACTCTCCCGAAGTGTGCACTTGGGAACAGGAGACTGCTGAGTGCAGTGAATCTGATAGATAGCTGTAATGTTTTTATAAAGAGCTAAACATGTTTGCTGCAAGGAGTGAAAAATTAGTCTGTATGAACTTGCTGTAGTCTACACTCCTGCTTGTGAGTCAGCAATTGAGTGCCCATTATCCTTTCTGTAGCAGTACCTCCAAGCCCCTGTCCTACTAGTTAACAGCATGAACTTAGTGAATCAAGAAGACACGGGAATTATTGTTGATACTAACATGCGCTGCTTGAGAATTCATTTCTCCTATTGTAGCAGATTTGTTGGAAGTATGGTTGATTAAAGAATGGATTCGGAGTTTATCAGTGAAATTACTTTGTTTTAATACAAAGACTTTATGCTAAGTTGGGAAAAGAAAATTCAAACAAGTGAATTAGAAAACTAAAAGAAAAATTTTTTTTTCCTGCATGCTTTTCAGGACCCTTAATAAGTAAGTAAAAATCATAGATTTGGAAACATATTTTCTTAAGTATTTTAAATAGAACATTCCTTTGAAGTCCCAGAGGCCACAATTTCCTTATATTAATACTGTGAACTTACGTCTTGGGTTTTCGATAAGCCAGTGGGTCATATGGTAGACACGTGAAGTGTTCGCTTACTCCTCGTCCCCACTGCCTTCGTCTTGGTTTAGCTCAGCTTCGCTCTGACCAGAACAACACTAGATGGAGCTTGATGTTTAACAAGGATTAAAATAATATAAAAATGTCTGTTTACACCTAATTCTCACCTACCTTTCCATTTGTGTTGACTTTATTTTTATAAAGACCAAAATGAGAAACTCATTCAAGAGAACAGAGAACTACAGTTACAATATCTGGAGCAAAAGCAACAACTTGATGAACTTAAAAACCGCATGAAGTTTTACAACCAGGTGAATTGTTTTCTTATTTAGGAAGCAAATTCAAAATTTTTATCTAAATGTTTTATGCATAGAGAAAACACTATACTACAAATATATTCCTTAGTTTATTAATTCATGTCATCAGGCATCTTGTGTTCCATGAAGATAATCTGAATAGTTGTGCCATCTCTTGTCCTTTCCACTAATACCTCATTGTGAGCTTTTATTGAATCTGTTACAGGAGAGCAATATTAATGCTGACGAACTGAGTGAAGCTCTCCTGCTTATAAAGGTAACTTTCTGAACTTCACCATGATTTTCCTGTGTACATATAATTGTTTCAGCATAATGATGACCTTTCACTAGAAAGTGTATGTTTGGGGCGGCACCTGTGGCTCAAAGGGGCAGGGTGCCAGCCCCATATGCCAGAGGTGGTGGGTTCAAACCCAGCCCCGGCCAAAATCAGCAAAAAAAAAAGCGTATGTTTGGAGAATGAATTATTTGTTCATCTTCTGAAACTTAGTGCCTCTTTTATGCATATATACGTGTTACATATCAACTCTACTAATACTCAGGAAGGTGGTCAGGTGACGTTTAGTTATAACATATGCATATTTCATAATGACATAAAAATTACATTAAAACAGACCTCAAAAACTCTTACTTAAAGTACATTCTTTAATTGTAACATTTTACTTTTCCCTGCTTCAGGATAAAACTAATCAATAATTTTCTACCCTGAGAGATGGTGTACACCCTGTTAACTTAAGTGAAATATTGAATTATAAATGTAACAAGAAGATATTTTCAAGTTTTAGAGATTCTGAAAATAGACGCAAGAAAATATACTTGTTTAGAGACACAAGAAAATATACTTGTTTCTTTTTATATCACAGTGTAGATTTTCACCAACTAAAGAAATATAAATAAATATACATGGTTTATTTTGTGTGTCACAAAGTAATAAGCTCTGTCTTGATTTCTGTGTAATTGTTCTACTTATCTATCCAAATATATATGTCAGAACTGAGTTATTCCTGATAGGAAAGAAAAATGGAAATATATCTTTTCAATTAATGATTGTTTCTTACCATATCTATATTCATATAGTCAAACATTTTAGAAATTCTTGCTTTGGTAATAAAACATGTTTTTGTCTTAGGCTCAAAAAGAAAAAAAGAGTGGAGACCTTTCCTTTTTAGAGAAAGTAGACAGTACAACTAATAAAGATCTAGAACGCTCTATGAGAGAGTTACAAGCAACTCATGCAGAAACTGTGCAAGAACTTGAAAAGACAAGAAACATGCTAATTATGCAACATAAAATTAATAAAGATTATCAGGTAATGTGAAACACTGGATTGAGAGGGTGGATTTTCTATAATATTCCACTAAGATTTGCTTTTCTAAGTATCATGTGTTATCTGTTGTAATTTATTATCACATGTTTCATCTATTAACATGTATTACCACATCTCTGGAATTTGGCCTTGTAACTAGGTACTTAGAATAAATAGTTTAAAAACAAATAATTTTTTTAAGGCCCTAGTTTTAAGGAATGAACAGTGGCAAGGAACTTAGCATTTATTAGTGTTAGCATATTCTGCAAATGAGTTATAGTTATCCCAAATCCTGCCACAACTATGTTATGTTAGCTTTTAACAAAATAAAAACTCATCTCTATAAAAAGGAATCTGAACCTTTGTTTATTTTACTTCTGATTTCTGAACAGTACCAAGCACAGTTTGTAAACTATAAGCTATTTGAGGTCAGGAAACCAAGTTTTATAGCTCCTGGTATTCCCAGGGATCTAGAAAATGCTCGAAATCATATAGTACCTTTAAATAATGAAAACAGAACTAATCATAAGTATTGAAACTTATTATCTCTTATTTCTTAGATGGAGGTTGAGGCAGTTACCCATAAGATGGAAAATTTGCAGCAAGACTATGAACTCAAACTGGAGCAATATGTTCATCTTCTTGACATCAGGGCTGCACGCATCCAGAAACTAGAAGGTACAATAGGCTAGTATTTTGTCCACAGTAACTTGAGGCATAGGTTTTTTAGCAGTTCACAAAATCTGCATTCATGATGTATTTTTGCTATATTTTTTCCCGATTGATACTTAATAAGTTATTCAAAAGGATACTTTCATCTGATTCTTTTCTATTCCAGAATTCTTAGTAATTCCCTACAGCTTTTTAAATTCAGGCAAGATATCAGAGTACTTCATAAAGTACAGAATTCACCAGTAAGTAAAAGTCATGAAAAGCCTTCCAGGCAGTAACTGGGCCAGGTAAAGATGAGTGCATTGTGCAGCATTGTGACACATTGGGAAGCTGCTCTGTGGAGTTCCGTTTAATTAGAACTCGCATTCAGTAAGGGGAGGAAAACCTGGATCTAAGGCTGGAAAGAACTAAATCCTGAATGCCCTTTTTGCCACCCCATGATTTGGAACCTTATTAACCTAGAGAACCACTAAAAGATTTTAAGGTAGGGAAGATACATCAGAATTATGCTACTGGTATTGAGAAAAATGGGTAAGATTTGAGGGAGGAAGCAGTTTGAGTTCTCTAATAACACAGGTCATTAACTGGGAGTATAAATAAGGTGTAGTGGAGATAGTGAGGACAGGAACAAATTCGATAAAGAGTTAAGAAATAGTGTTGAATAGTAGTGATTGTATAAATGTGAGAGTAAAAGAAAAAGGGATCTGGGATGATCTCTGCAGGCTACAGCTTGTATAGCTGACATCATCACCGGAGACTTAAAGTACAAAAATAGCTAGAAGACAATATCATACATTCTATTTTGGATATTCTGAGTTTGGCATGCCTGTAGGATATCTAAGTAAAATGTCAGATGTGTGGGTCTAGAATTTAGGAAAGAAATCTGAATTGAAAATAGAAATATGGAAGCTTTCAGCATGTTGAGAGCAGCAAAAGTCATAAAAGTGGATGCGATCACTCATGAGAATGTGTAGACTAAGAAGAGAATTAAAAGTTTAGTAAACTGGCTCGGCGCCTGTGGCTCAACGGGCTAAGGCGCCAGCCACGTACACCAGGCCGGCCAAACAACAATGACGGCTGCAACCAAAAAATGGCCAGGCATTGTGGCGGGCGCCTATAGTCCCAGCTACTTGGGAGGCAGAGGCAGGAGACTCGCTTGAGCCCAGGAATTGGAGATTACTGTGAGCTGTGATGCCACAGCACTCTACCCAGGGTGA
>CAUYRH010064065.1:0-17840 GCA_963574655.1 Perodicticus potto
CCTTTTCTCAATGAACTATGTGAATTTTCCTCATCTCACCCTTGCCCCCAGAAACCTAAGAAAATAATTTTGCAATATCAAGTTCACTACCTCAGCAAATTATAATTATTCTTATTTTCTACAATGAAAACTATGTTGTAAATATGAGAATGAATTGAGGCAATGATAATATAATCAGTAACTATTTGGTGTAATTTAATTTCTATTTGTACCTCATAGTAAGTACAATGCATGAGCTCTATTCCAGTAGTTTTTCCACAGTTGTAAAACAAAGTATTTGACAATAGTTAATAGCACTTTAGAGGCAAAATGGAGAAGCAGAAATGCTTACCATTTGAATATGTTTTGTTGACAAAGAGACTATGGATTATTTACTTTTTTTTTAATTTAAAAGAAACATGGAATCTTTAGCTCCCAGCTTGACAGTCAGTTACAAAGAGCAGAAGGCACCTTAATGTTTCCTCTGGAGGGTATTATCACTGCACTCCAGTATCAGCAGTGGATAGAAACACATGTACTCTGTCATACTTTGACTTTTACATTTCAAGTCAAGAGAATCCTAAGCCAGGTCACGTTTCCTATCCAGTGTGCACTTTGCATAGATGTGAAAAAACAAAAAACAAAAAACCCATTTTCACAGATTTTGTTCTGTGAATTTCATTTATGTTTGAATGAAGTACGTTTCTATGCTGGTGACTTTGCAAGTAAACAAACTATGCCAGGAGTGGCATTTCCTCAAAGGCTAAAAGGAGGCATTACCACTACCACCCCTACTTGCCAACGCATTTATAAAGCATCTTGAGGACCAAAATTAGTATGGGAGATGAACCACGCTCAGGAGCAGGGAACACAGAGAAAAAGGTTAGTGTCCTCCCCCCCTTTTAGCCAGCCAATAGAACAAAGTACTTAGATAGTAACTCCTAGTGGTCAAGGAATGATGGCTTTTGTGCAACGATGACATTTGGGTTTGTCTATTTTCTTTATGCTAGTGAGGTTTGGAGTTGTAGTTAAAAATCCTTAGGGGAAAAGTTATTTTTGCAATTTAGCTAGGGTGTCCTTGTCTTTGGGTTTCCCATTGCATCAGTCCCTTAGCCTGGCACAATAGCCATGATAGAGCTTTGTCTTTTAGATGAAGTGCAGAACTAAGGACATGACTACTGGTGCTTATTAAAGATTCCTTGCTATTTTCACAAGAGTAGGGGCGTTAGACTCTTGTCTACTGGCCAAATTCTAAATCGGGAGATTACATTCTGCTTTCCTAAATTCCCCTAGCAGAAGCAGCCATCCATGGTATCCTACTTTGCTTCCTGTGCTAAACTGTTGTGTGATGTTTAAATGGCTCTGATTGTCTACTCTAGAAGTATCACTTTTTCGTGGGGTAGGAAGTAAATCAGTACCTTTTGCCTGCTATTGTATTCAATCCAGTCTCAAACAAATTAAAAGCTAAATTGTGACAGTTACAGATAAATCACACACACACACAAACACCCTAATAGCATGCTAGTTATTGTGGTGCTTAAAAAAAAAAATCTGCTCTCTACTCTGCAGCATAGACCAGAAAAAAAAAATAATAAGGCTTTTTTTTTTTTCACTTCAGTAGTAGTTGACAAGGAATTGTTATTTGCCTCAAATATAAAGTTAGTTCTAGCTGTGATGAGATTTGGGGATGAAATCACACATCACAAACCAATTAAACTATCTCTTTTGTCTTTAAGGTGCATTTAATTATCCCAGGCAGTTGATCTATCTCATAAATATTTTTGGAAGAAGATTCCTCATCTTTCCTTGTTAACATATTTCAGTGTCTCTTAATCTTTCCAGAAAAACATCTTATTTTTGTTTAACATCAGTTCCACCTACTGTAGTCTAATGCCACTCTCTTTTGTTCATTGCAAACATTGTTATCATACATTAGTATTGAGAAGCAGTATAGCACAATGGCATGGTTTTTAGGATCAGATATGCTGTATTCCCATGTTGGCTGTGTCACTTTCTAGGTGTGTGATGTTGGTCAAGCTACTTCTGGGGTTTAATTGCCTCATTGGTGAATGAGCAATTTCAGAGCATTACTGTGAAGATCAAATAAGATATTACTTTGCCAGGATTATGCATGGTACTAGGTACCTAAAAAATGTTCAATACATAGTAGCTATTCATCTGATTATGGACAAGATATCTGACATAATTCATAAACTTTTTGAGGGAGGGAAGCATACTTCCTGTGTATACCCTGGATTTCAACAGGTGTTGTGCACATAGTATGGCGCAAAGGCTCAATATTTACTGAATGAATCACTGTCTTTTTGCTTCTTTTTTTCCTGAGTAGAATGAACAACCCCCACTGTTTGCAAGATCCCACACACTTAGATCAAAGGTGACAAAAATCAGTCTTCGGTTTCCAAATATGCAGATACCTGACTCTGTCTAGATGTTTTGGCATGGTGTAGGTACAATCCAAATAACTTATACTTTCTATTTTTATTAGGTTCGTTTCTATGAATTCTAACAGTTGATTTTTTAATTATTTTTTTATTAAGCTACATCTTTGGTGCCAAGAATGGGATTGACTCTATTAACTGCCTCCTCATCCATCCAAACATTTTTTTTTATTATTTCAAAATTTTATGGTGGGCGGCGCCTGTGGCTCAGTGGGTAGGGTGCTGGCCCCATATACCAAGAGTGGTGGGTTCAAACCCGGCCCCGGCCAAACTGCAACAACAACAACAAAATAGCTAGGCATTGTGGTAGGCGCCTGTAGTCCCAGCTACTCAGGAGACTGAGGCAAGGGAATCGCCTAAGCCCGGGGAGTTAGAGGTTGCTGTGAGCTGTGTGACGCCACGGCACTCTACCGTGGGCTATAAGGTGAGACTCTGTCTCTACAAAAAAAAATTATGGTGATACAAATGTTTCCGGTTGCATGGATTGCTTTTGTTACACATCCAAGCATTCTTTCTTTTCTGACACAGTCTCACTTTGTTGCCCATGGTAGAGTGCTGTGGCGTCATAGCTCACAACAACCTCAAACTCTTGGGCTCAAGTGATCATCTTGCATCAGCCTGCCCAGTAGCTGGGACTACAGGCGCCTGCCACAACGCATGGCTAATTTTAGAGACCGGGTCTTGCTTTTACTCCCTGGACTTAAAAGCGTGAGCTCAAGCAATCTATCCGGCTCCGCCTCCCAGCGTGACACAGCCAAGCATTTCTAATTGTGAAATTTAAAAAATGAATATTAAGAACTAATTGTATATATACTTGAACGAAACTTTTCAACTTGTGACTGAGTACCCTACCTGCCCTATTTATCTCTAAGATTTGCGCACTACAAATGTTCTAACTGTTTTTTACCCCAAGCCAAAAACCAAAACCAAAACCCCGAAAAAGTCACCACTGCAAGCCCCCAAACACAATTAACATCATTGCATCGCTGAGGTGTTGGTTAGGAATTTTATTTTTGGCTTTTGAACTTTTTCAGGGAGCTGGGACGGGGAGTCGAGGAAACAAGCACATGATACATACATTTAATGGAGCTTGAATATTTGTTGATGAAGAAAGGAAAGAGTATTGCTTTTCTTTCGTAATCTGGGAAAACCCCTGGTGTGCGCTTGGGTTGCTATTGAAGACAACGCCGCCTGCCCATTACCCCGACTGCTTCGTCATACTTTACAGGACCGGCTCAGGTGTTGAGTCCGAGACCTGCTTGCTCACACTCCAACGGTTCAGCAACCAGCGTATTTGAGGCCGGGTGGCTCAGGTTCCACTTAACTGTGCTCAAGTGTCACTAACACTCCGTGCAGCGGAGGTCATCGAGCTCTGCTTTGGGACTTGGATGCTTACTTTGGACTTTCTCCTTTCTTCTCCCCCGGTAACTAGTTTCCCTTTCCCTCTTTCCTCCCCAGGCATGCCCACCTCCTGTTGCTTCCTTTTGCCACTGTCTCCCTCCGGTTTCCTTTGCCTTCCTTTCTCATCCGCTTCCAGTTTTGCATCCTCCGCTGCCTCGGGGATTGGGGCTGGGGCTGCTGCTCGAAAGAACCCCGAGTTGGGCGAGACCGGCGCGAGGCGCCCAGCAGCGACAGCGTGGGGCGCGCGCCGAAGCGGGGCGCGCGCGCCCCGCGAGCCCCTGGCGCGCCCCCGGCGGCCGGGGCCGCAGCGTGCTCGCCCCCGCCGTCGGCTCGCCTCACTTATGGGTCGGAAACGTTGCGTGGGGGAGACTGTTCCAAGATGGCGGCGGGTTGCTGCGGGGTGAAGAAGCAGAAACTGTCCAGTTCGCCCCCCTCTGGCTCGGGTGGCGGTGGTGGCGCCTCCTCCTCCTCCCACTGCAGCGGAGAGAGCCAGTGCCGAGCTGGGGAGCTGGGACTAGGAGGCGCCGGTACGCGACTCAACGGACTGGGAGGTCTAACCGGAGGAGGTAGCGGCAGCGGCTGTACCCTCTCTCCCCCCCAGGGCTGCGGCGGCGGCGGCGGGGGGATCTCCCTGTCGCCACCTCCGAGCTGCGGAGTGGGGACCCTACTTTCTGCCCCGGCCGCCGCCACCTCTTCCTCGCCCTCCTTATCGTCCGCCGCCTCGTCCTCATCACCGGGCTCCCGGAAGATGGTGGTGTCAGCAGAGATGTGCTGCTTTTGCTTCGATGTGCTGTACTGTCACCTGTACGGATACCAGCAGCCCCGGACCCCCCGGTTCACCAACGAGCCCTAGTGAGTACCGTGCCCTCCGCCGCCCTCTCCCTTGCGCTCGGGATGGGGCTCAGAGTTGAGGTAAAGTGCGAGTCCGCCTCCCGCTGCCGGCTGCCCCTACCCTTCTAGCTGCCCGGTGCCCAGAGCCCGGAGCCGCTCGACCTAAGTAAGGGCACCCTGGGCTTTCTCCCCTCTGGGCTTTCTACCCGCCAAGGCAGGCACCCCACACTTGGAGCAGGGTGCTGCTGCAAGGGATGGCCCCGTGGTTCCCAGAAGTGTTCACTTTCTCTTTGCGGTAACTTTGAGGAAGAGTTTTGACCCTTTCCTTCTCTACTTAGCCACCGTTTACCCCCCGACACCCGCCCGGGTTTTGGAGATAGGGATTACTCAAGGTATTGACCTCCCCTCACTTTGGTTTCCGTTTACTTACTGAAAGCCCCGCCAGTATTCCAGCCCCGCCAATATTCCTGCCCCGCGTACCTTGCACTTGGAAAGCTACTATCCCATTGCAGGGTGAAAAATAGCAACTACCCAACTTCTGTTCTGCTAGTGATGGAACTTAGCTCCGGAGCTTGTGAGGTTACCCATCATTTTCCTCCGAGTTTCCTTGTGCCCTGGGAAGCGGGGAGGTTTTTTAAAACACATTTTCCCTTACTACCTATTTATATCTGAGCATACCCATTAAAATGTGTTTCTAGTGAAGCGAGCGCACCGCCGGCTTCCTCACATTTGAAGAGTGAGACCTTTTTTTTCATTCCACGGTCTCGGTAATAGCTCATTCAAAGAGAACTGTCCCCACAGAGCCACTGTTAGTTTGTACGTTAAGCGTGCGTTCGCTTTTATGTCGATTTCACTTTTAGGAAATCTATGTTATACTCGACGATTTAAAAAATAGTAAAGCAATCCAACAGTAAATGTGTAGGAATTTCTATAGTTTCCTTTGGTTTTGTACTTTCATTATAATTATGATACCCTTCAAGTGTGTGATAGAAATTGTTTAAAATAGCACTGTTACACCTGAAAGCCAGGTTAATTGTAATCCCTGTCCATTTGGATGTATGGGAGATGGGGCATATGTTTTTTTTTAAATGTGTAAACTGAGTGTAAACTGACTTTTTGAGTTAAATGCTAGACAGAATGTAAAGACCAAGAGAGGGCAGAATGAGAAAAGGGAACATTGTTTTTATTATGAGTATTTAGCATCAACAAGAAAAATAATACAGAAAATTTTCAGTGAAACTAGTACTGAAGGGCATCAACCCTTTTTCTGGCTAAGACAAGTGCCCCCTTGTCCTCCATATCATAAGCGCCTGAATTGATGTTCTTTTAAACTGTTTCTTTTCATTTTGCAAGACTGGAGGACTGGACTACTACTGCATAAGTATAAACACTTCTGTGCAGACTAAAAATATTCAATTAATATGTAAAGTGAAAATTATAATAAAGTGTCCTGGAAATTGTGCATTTGTATTGTTTGTTTTCTTTGGCTTTGGTATTTCAAATGTTAATTTAACTTCGTGTGACTCTTATGTGGTCTGTGCATTTTCTTTTAGACTTGCTTCATCTTTGGGCATTGATTCATGAGAAATGCATGAAAGGGCATGCAGGCAGACAGTTTGTCAAATAAATTAAATATTTTTTATAAATTTCACAGTGATAATTCTAGAAGCTTAAATCCTAAGTCCACACCTTTGCTTAGCCAATTTATTCTTTTGGATAATAAGTAAAATTCATTTTGAAAAGATTGCCATGTAAAAAAAAAATCTATGAAATATTTATTATCTCTAGCCACTTATTTGTGACTTTTCTGCCTTTTCTTGGATGTCTGTGATATATTAAAGTTAGTCCTGGGATGATACTTATCTTGGCTCTGCAAAGTCATGGGACTGCAAAAATTCACTCCTGTTTAGTTCTTGAGTTGTTACATGAGTTTGGCAAAAGCTGTTTTAGTATTCACGCTCCATTGCTCCAAAGCATATGAGAACACACTTTCAGGAGGTGCTATTTTCACACATTTTGAAGTGAGTTTGGGTTAACTCAATGACTATACCAAGAATTTTAAAAGGAAAGTAGATTTGACCAGTTCATACAGAAAACATTTTTGAAAATATCATTTTAAAGTATTCACTTTGCCCATGTATTTAGATATTGTTCTCTAATACCCCAGGTGCTGGATTTATTTTTCATAGAATTAAACAGATAAATAAGACACATACATTTTTGACTACTGAGGATATTTTTGAAACCGTGGCGGGAGAATAACACTGTCACTTAGCAGAACTTGAATCTATTACATAGTATTCTATAAAACAACCAGAGTAGATACAATGTCACCAAGTGGGGAGTGAAAGTTCACTTAAGTGGAAAGAGACTGTGTCTTGTTTTCATTTATCTTAAATTCATTTTTGAGGTGTACTCTGGAAAATTCAGGAAAATTTATTGATTATGGGAGAGAAATAGCTGTAATCATTTGATGGTGCCTTAGTAACCACAACACATTTTTCTTTGTTTGACATATTTAACAGGAATGTGTACTTATTATATTAGAGTGGCTTTATTCTAGGAACCATGAGACATAAATAGACACATTGGGGTTTTTTCCTTCAGAGTTATTAGTATCTTGTAGTAAGCAGTGTGTTTCAGGTCCTGTCCTTGTCCCTCAGAAGATGTGCTTTTGACCGTTTCACATTTTCATATGTGAAAAGCACAGTTTTCATTCCTTCCTAGGACCTTTCTCTTAGACTGGCTGTAACAGGTGAAATCTACTTTTTATGGCTTTAGAAGTTATGGATCCATCAGTTACACTTCCACTCTGAAAGGTTATTAGAAATTTCTGGTGATCCGTGTGCTTCAGGGTTGGAGTAATGTCAAGGTATGAACGGGCTGTATGAACACAAATTCTTCACTGTTACTGTTTTTTGAGTGCCTACCCCATTGCAGATTAGCATTGTACAGGCAGGGTTGCCCACAGAAACATAGTTCAAGATAGAAGAAAAATATAACCTTAGGTGTATTTTACTATTCAACATCAGAACTCTTGGATTTATGTGCCAAGGAGAGCCCAGAGAGCCATTTTATAGGAACCTGTTTGCTACTATAAAGGAAGCTACTGTGCCAGGTGTTGAGCCAGTTACACTGCAGAATTGTCGTTCTCAAGCATGGCTGCTTGGATGCCTGAGCCCCAGCTCCCAGAGATTCTGATTTAATTTGTCTAGGACGGGGGCCTGGGAATCAGGATTAGTAAAAGCTCCCCAGGTGATTTTTAATGTGCAGCCGGGGTGGCAAACCACCACTTACAGTCTACATATTTCTTTTGAGATTTGGATTAATTTGGTAGGGGGCGGTGCTTTGGAATCCGTAGCGTTTGAACACCTTGGGTAATGTCAATAAGCAACCGATTTGGGAAACACTTGCGTGTGGTCTGCAGGAGACATCGCCTGGGAAGTTGTCAGAAATGTAGGCTCCCAGGCCCCACCTCACACCTGCTGAGTTAGAATCTGCATTTTTAACAAGCTCCGCAGGTGATTTTTATGCACATTAAAGTTTGTGGGGGACCGGTTCTCAAACTTTACCTCATAATCTCCTGTAGTGCTTGTTAAAACACAAATTGCTGGGCCTCTTTCCCAGAGTTTCTGTTTCAGTCGATGTGGGGTGGGGCTGTAAATTTGCATTGCTAACAAGTTCTTTGGTGATGCTGATGCTACAGTTCCCAGGACCACACGTAGATAGCCACTGGGTTGGAGAGAAGTGAGGACCTGAATAGGTACTGGAGCAACTGTAAGGGAATGGCTGTTTTTGCTGCCAGTTTCCAGTCTGAAACTTCCTGCTTTTATGTCACTATCCTTTATCATAGTCCTTCTAATTTAGCACTGGGGAGACTTGAGTACTGCCAGAGCATAAGAGTCTGAGGTTGAGGTGAGGGGTGACTTTTGGAAACTTATGGTATGATTTTGTTTTAGATCCTTTTCCAGAAATTGTTGAATGTAAGGGGGTACATTTTAGGAGTTAAAAGTAGCACACATGTGATGTCTTAAAGTGAGTTATATTGATTTTAATAAGTAAGGGCCCCTTTTGTTCCCATTAAATGCTTTTATGATTAGCTCACTAAATAACATGAAAAGATTTTAAAAGCTGTTGTTTATGCTTATGCTTGCTGGATTTCATTTTAAGAATTTCCCTTATTAACAGAGAAATATAAAAGGATCCCGCTAAGGCACTGGCATTGTTCAGTCTTCTATCTTTAATGCTGTGTTGCATGTCATGTCCCACGAACTTTTTCATTTTAATCATCTTACCACCTTTGAAGTTAATGTAATACTACATTCTGTATAGACCATGGCATGTAGAAGATTCTTTACTATTACACATCAATAAGCGTGGTTTTCTATTGCGATGAATAAAATGTATTTTTAATTTACCCCTGGATGTGCAGATCTTGAAGATTCTGATCAAGTGTTTGCAGTTAACTCTTCATCATCTTGCCACAGTAGTCAAATTACTGGTTTTCAGCATACTTGGGAGGAGTTGGGTTGTGTTAGGGGAATAGGCATTTTGTTTCACCAGAACAGCAGCAATCCTATTGCACTATCAAAAAGATGATTTGATAATGGAGCTCAGGTTAAGGTGATATTAAAGCGACATTTTAAATATAAGCTATTATATATAATCTATCATGTCTATTACGTTTTTGATGAAGACTGACCAGAATAGTCAGAAGCTGCATTTGTTTATCACAGATGATGCTACCAGGCCAAGACAGATTTCCTCATCCACAGTAACATAATGTTCCCTTCCCTGGTTACTATGCATAGTTTTTTGTTTTTTTTTTTTTGTTTTTGTTTTTTGCAGTTTTTTGGCCAGGGCCATGTTTGAACCCACCACCTCCACTATGTGGGGCCGCTGCCCTACTCACTAAGCCACAGGCAACACCCCATAGTTTTTCTTTTTAAGTTTTTGGCCAGGGCTGGGTTTGAACCCACCACCTCTGGTATATGGGGCCGGCGCCCCACTCCTTGAGCCACAGGCACCACCCCCATAGTTTTTCTGTCTTTCTTTCTTTCTTTCTTTTTTTTTTTTTGAGACAGAGCCTCAAGCTGACACCCTGGATAGAGTAATGTGGCATCATAGCTCACAGCAACTTCCAATTCCTGGGCTCAAGCGAGTCTCCTGCCTCTGCCTCCCAAGTAGCTGGGACTACAGGCGCCCACCACAATGCCTGGCCATTTTTTGGTTGCAGCCACCATTGTTGTTTGGCGGGCCCAGGCTGGATTCGAACCCGCCAGCTCAGGTATACGTGGCTGGTGCCTTAGCCCGTTGAGCCACAGGCGCCGAGCCGCCATAGTTTTTCTTAAGAAAAAAACATTGTCTCAAAAATTGTTTAGCCTTTTCAAAGTATAATGTACTTGTTTTCAATAATGTTTATTCCCGGCTCAGCGCCTGTGGCTCAACGGGCTAAGGCGCCAGCCACGTATACCTGAGCTGGCGGGTTCGAATCCAGCCCGGGCCCACCAAACAATGACGGCTACAACCAAAAAAATGGCCAGGCGTTGTGGTGGGTGCCTGTAGTCCCAGCTACCTGGGAGGTGGAGGCAAGAGACTCGCTTGAGCCCAGAAGTTGGAGGTTGCTGTGAGCTGTGATGCTATAGCACGCTATCCAGGGTGACAGCTTGAGGCTCTGTCTCAAAAAAAAAAAAAAAAAATAATAATAATGTTTATTCCCACTATAAGACAATCTGATATCCTATTTTACTGATAAAAAAGAAGGTAGGCATGTCCCCAGTTGTCATTTATGCTGTAAAATTTGTCAATGACTCAGATGGAAGGATGGAGAAATATAAATTACAAACTTGTTTTTATGTATTCATGCATGAAGTTGTATACAGGGTAAGGTATATTTAGAAAAATAGAAAAGAAATACTTGGTGCTTATTTTACCTTCTCCCCTCATGACCAAAGAGAGTAACAATCTAGCCCCTAATTTTTCTTGCTTATGAATTGTGTTTGTGCTGCATTCAGGTTTCAGTTAATGGGTGACAGCCAAGAAAGAATCTCTGCTAGGATCCCTCAGTCCAATGGGAAGAAAGACTACTACTGAAAAAGTGAAAAATGCTCTATTAACCCATGCATGAGTTGTTTCTCTAAGTAGTGTTTCTAAGAAACATAGTAACATTCATATTGTCTTTTGAAAGCTGTGTACTTTTTGAAACTAAATTTGTGTTATAAACCCTAAAATCTTTTACTGCTATGGATTATATTTTTGAAGTCAGTTATGTTCCCATTGATAGAAAACTTTACTTTTTGAGAATTTATAAGTGTGAAATGCTAAAACTTGTGTAATGAGATTAGTCAAAGTTCCCAAGTTGTCCTGATTTCAATAGACGTTTTTCTGTACTCTCGATGTCACACATGCTTGCCTGTTATAAAGCAGCACAATGACCAGGGCTTTTACATTTAAATTTTCTTAAATAGTCTCTTTTTCAAACTTGTGTAATAATGTCTCTTTTTGATACTGTTCTGAATCCATTAAGCTAAGTAAGTGAGTACCAGCAGTAAAACCCAGTGGCTGCCAAGAATAGACCTTCAATGTGTAAGCTGTCTTTCCACAATCAGTAATTGGGCAGTTGCTCACAGGACACTGGAGACAGTGTGGGAAGCCAGTGGTTGTGTAGGTGGGAAGAGTAGATTCCCAACAGTAAACTTATTTAGAGTTGAGCTTCTGCAGTTAGCGTTGCTAAGAGCAAAATTGACCCATAAGCTTATGTAGTACATACAAAGAAAAGAACCCAGTGAAAAAAAGGATAATGTAATAGTATAGTTGATTGGAGTATATTTTATGTTTGGACCATCTATAAGTGGCATCTTTTGTACCCAGTGTAGGTGTATTTTCTCCAGCTCTTAATATATCATACTTCAAACTTGCTCAAACCTTAAAAAATGTTGGTGTTGAATAGCTGAGTGGAAATTATATGTCACTGGAAAAAAAAAACAGTTTTATAAAGCATATGCATTATGCAGAGTTCAATGGTTGGAAACTAGAGAAAACGAAGAAATAGTCTTATCCTCACAGAGCTTACAGTCTTGTTCAAGATATGATAAAAATATTGAAGTTGTGGGCAGTGCTTGTGGCTCATCGAGTAGGGCGCCGGCCCCATATACCGAAGATGGCGGGTTCAAACCTGGCCTCGGCCGATCTGCAAAACAGAAAAATAGCTGGGCGTTGTGGTGGGCACCTATAGTTCCGGCTACTTGGGAGTCCAACACAAGAGAATCACTTAAGCACAAATTTGAGGTTGCTGTGAGCTGTGATGCTATGGCACTCTACCGAGGGTGACATTCAGTGAGACTCTGTCCCAAAAAAAAAAAAAAGCTAGTGCTCCAGGTGAAAGTCGAACTCACAGCCTCAGTATCACTGCACCAGAGTGCTGGTACCATGCGCTAACCAATTGCACTACTGGAGCACTGGCTACGCCATTCCTCAGAATACTCTTTCAGTTGGTCATAGCCAATGACCTCACCGGACAGTTCCCGCGTGCTGTTGCAAATGCAAATTAAAAAAAAAAATAGCCGGGCATTGTGGTGGGGTCCTGTAGTCCCAGCTACTCGGGAGGCCGAGGCAAGAGAACCGCCTAAGCCCAGGAGTTGGAGGTTGCTGTGAGCTGTGTGACGCCACGGCACTCTATCGAGGGCCATAAAGTGAGACTCTGTCTCTACAAAAAAAAAAAAAAAAAATTGAAGTTCCTTAAAATACAGAGCAACATATGCATGATTATAAATTAATAAGATACAGATAAAATACATATGCATGGAAATGACATGGAATAAACGAGAGTGATCATGAAGAAGGCTTTTGGGAGGGATAGCTTGAACCAGGTTTTTAAATGCAAAAGGTACAGAGATTATTGGCAAAGAGTCTGTATGACCAGTGGATCTTGAAGTCTTACTTGGTTGTTCTCAAACCGGTTGCTGTCACCACCACACCCTTTGCCACAGTACTTGGGGATTCCCAGCAGCTGTCTTCAGTCAGCAACTTGCACTGTCAGCATTCTTAATACCACTCCTCTTGCTCTGGTCTCTAAGATCATAAAACTTCAAGGAAATTAAAAGTAGCCTTTGTGTTGAGAACTCTCTGGGAAGGCTGGATAAGAGATTTGGCATCTGGTTATGGTTTCTTGTATTAAGAAGAGAACAGTATTAGCAGAAGAGTTCTCTAGAGTGTCAGATGAATTGGAAGAAGAGTGTCTAGCTAGGAGCGACCAGCTTAGCTTAAGGTTATGAGGACAGTAGGAAAACTGACATTGGAAAGTGGGAAAGCCACCCCAGGGGCAGAGTTTGTGAATATAGGAACATTGCAAAATTAAGAATTGGAAGAAGTTATCAGCATATGCAAGGACTTGTACTGTAGGGCCAGGTTTTGTGTAGGAGTGGAAAGATTGCAGCTCACCTGTTTTTTGGCTTTTATCATTGCTTCTTCTTTTCTTGGCTCTGTGCCTAGCTATTCTTGTACTCAGGAAAAGTTTGTTCAACAGCTCTGTTGGAATGGCTATGAAATTTGATCACAGGTATAAGAATATCCCTCTCCCCTTCTTCACCTATTCCCAACTGTATCAAATTTAGGAGAAAGGAGGCAAAGACATGTTAGTTTACATAATTTGGATCAAGTATAAAGATAGCTGGGATAGCTTTTGGGCGAAGACGTGAAGTTAGTCTGCGTGTGAGTAAAAAGGCATTGCAGAACACACACACAAAAATCAAACAAACTCTGATTCCTGGTGGAAGTAAAAGGAAGAGACGCTTTGAACATGATTCAGAGTTTATAAGCCTGGGCAACCAAGAGGATGATGGTGACATTAAAAAGCACAGGGCAGGGGGACATGGGAAGAAACAAATGGTTGGGCAACTGAAATTGGATTTCTTAGTGTGTGTATATCCAAGTGTTGACAGTTATCAAATGTCATTTATTTTTGAATTAGCAGAACCACAGAGCAAGGAGAGAACTATTGTGATGTTTTGGTTGATCCCTTGGGATCATCCTAGCCCCCTGTCTGCCAGTTGTGACTTTTGAACTGCTCAGATGGGTAGAGAGCAGTGATAGTTTTTAGCTTTGTACTGCTGGTAGAAATACCTGGCAGAATGTTGGATTTCCTTAATGTAGGTTTGAACATTTCCTCAGTCCTCAGACTTATCAATTTGTACAGTAGTCATTGGTTCTAATATTAGTATTCTCTTATGTGTATGTAATAGCACAGCCTCGAGCTAGATAAGAACCTTGTGGCAGACCATCTTAGGAACTTGTAGTTTCAGAACTTAAAGGAAATTTCTGAACGACTGGAAGTGCTGTTTGGTACTAGATTCTAGGTTCTATGTCTTTAAGCTTAGAAAATAAAATAGATTGAATCAAGCTAGATCTGTTTTGCGGCTTTGCTCAACATTAAAGGATGGATTTTATCAATTGGCAGGATCGGCCATATTACTTTAGGATCTGTGCAATCTTTAGCGGATGGGCATATGTGAAAAGTTGTGCCTGTGTACAGGCTTACTAGTATTCATTTTTTCAATAAGGTCTGTGATAGTCTTGATGATTCTTGCCTTTCCCCTATTTGTTTCATTTTACAGATAATCCACACTGTGACCCAAAGCCACATGCAATGCTGGGAGAGCACAGTTGACTGTATTATGCAATATCCTGCCAGAAGATGCTGACCAGCTCTCTAGTAATGGAACATAGTGAGATTCACTTAACAGCCTATATAGTTCACTTTGCCATTCCACATACTTCCTATGTGATCTGTAAGCATGTGACACACAATTCATAGATCTTCTAATGGATTGATTCAGGGTAGTAACATCAGAATCTCTGCTTTCTGCAGTTGTCAGTGGATCTTCGAGTCATTCTTGTAGAATGGAATCTATGAAAAACTGGTTTTGATACTGTCAGCCTAGCTAGGGGTCCCGTAGCACTATGTCTGCCTGAAAGAAATGCTCGTGTGCTAATCACATTCGTGTGTTTCTTTGCTGTGATGTCATTATCGCTTACAGTAGCCTAACACCCACATGGTTAGGTATAGGTGGTTTGGTCTGCATTTAAGTCATACAGCTACTAAAACTTGAACCTAAGTACATACCTCATTGTAGTAAGGCAGATACACTGTGTTTGCTGATTTTGAACAACAATGAGGTAAGTGTTTAGATGAAGGATGCATTGTTATGTACCTTTTTATAGGGTAAGTAGAAGATGGCATTGATGATTTATTCACTAAGGAAGAATCTCATGAGGTCTTCTGACCTTTTTGCATGTTAAAGTGATACTCTCAACACATTTCATGAATTTTCTCATGATAAAAACAAAAATTAAAAAAAAACTTTCCATAGTGTCTTTTGCATTGATTAAAACAAAACAGACAAACAAAAAACTTGCCACTAGCTTAGCCAAGTACTTGATTTTGTGAAATAACATTTGATGTTAGGAGTAGATGCAGGGTAGTCAGTGGTTAAAATTTTTTGTTCGGTTCATGGATCTATCTACTGCCATACCCTTCTGCTTGTCAATTCAAAAAACCCTCACAAGAACAAATGGGAATGATACTGCTTCTATTTCTCTGACACTAATGAAGTGGTTTGCGGTATGTTTTACTCCACAACTATTTCCCTGTCTGGCAAGTTGTTTCACAGGAGTCTACTCTTCCACATTGAAAACATTGGTTATGTGGAGAAAGAGAGCCACACAGGGCTGGAGGCAGGAATAGAGGGCACATGGTAATTAGGAAGGAAGAAGAATGAATTGTAGTTAAGTGAGGTCAAGCCTGGATTCAGGGCAGAAAGGGGAGACTGGGCACCTGGGCTGGAGTAGTATTCCAAAAGGCGTGTTTTATATCACATAAACCTAGGAGTTCCTCCTTTAGGACCATTGCCCACGGCACTCTTGTAAAAAATACTTATTTCTAGCAGAAGCAAATGCATGGCATGAAGTTTAATAAGAGGACCTGCTATGTGTCCTTTGAGTACCTCCAAGAGACCACAATGGAAACCATTTGTACAATGTCATCAGAATGAGGCCTCTATATAAGTTTGGAAGCTATGAGGCAAGTAACTTTAGTATCCCCAGAACAGTATAAATGTAGCCACTTTTCTGGTCATTATCCTTTCTTATTTTTCTTGACTTGCTTATGCACATAGCTATAAATCCTTAGATACTGAGATAGATAAATACTATTTTTAGTCCTGCATATTTATGTGTTAATAGCTTCTACTTAGATGTATGAAGTTTCCTTTATGTAGTTTGTTCCCAGTTATTCTCCATAACAAAGATTCTGGAACAGATAATATTAATGGATAGACCCAACTGTACTTCCTGTTTGGCTGTAGAATATAGTCATACAAACGCACATGTTCATCTTTTCTGTACCTTATCTTAACAGGCCCTAATATGGTTAGCCTAATTTGTATACTTTTTTTTTTTTTTTTTGTAGAGACAGAGTCTCACTTTATGGCCCTCGGTGGAGTGCTGTGGCATCACAGCTCACAGCAACCTCCAACTCCTGGGTTTAGGCGATTCTCTTGCCTCAGCCTCCCAAGCAGCTGGGACCACAGGTGCCCGCCACAATGCCCGGCAATTTTTTTGTTGCAGTTTGGCTGGGGCCGGGTTTGAACCTGCCACCCTCAGTATATGGGGCTGGCGCCTCACTGACTGAGCCACAGGTGCCACCCCCTAATTTGTATACTTTATTATCACAGATAACTAGAGTGTCACCCATTTTTTTGGTTAGTCGGTTTCTCTTTAATCATATACATGTATGGTGATTTTATATTTTGTATTGTGGTAAAAAACACGATATTTACTCTTAGCATATTTTTAAGTATACAGTACAGTATTATTAATGGCATAGCTTAATTTTTAAAGGTATATATAGTTACTCTACCTAAAACAACTCATTTTTCATAGGAATTTTGGGAATTTCTTTCTTTTTTTTTTTTTTTTAGACAGTTTCACTATGTTGCCCTGGGGTAGAGTGCCGTGGCATCATCATAGCTCACAGCAACCTCAAACTCTTGGGCTCAAGTGATCCTCTTGCCTCAGCCTCCTGAGTAGCTGGCACTACAGGTGTTGGCCAAAATGCCCAGCTAGTTTTCTTCTATTTTTAGTAGAGACAGGGTCTCACTCTTACTCAGGCTGGTCTGGAACTCCTGAGCTCAATCTATCTGCCCTCCTTGACCTCCCATAGTTCTAGGATTAGAGGTATGAGCCACCACACACAGCCTGATTTTGGGAACTCTTTACAAAATAATTTTACAAATATGTATTAGAGATGCACAAAGTCTATGTTTAAGACAGCCTGATATAGGTTTCGAGGTGTTTGTTTTTCCAAACTTTTTGAAAATTTTGTATAAACTATCTATTAAATGGCCAGTTGTGATGGCTCAAGCCTATAATCCTAGCACTCTGGCAGGCCGAGGCTGATGGATTTCCTGAGCTCGGGAGTTTAAACCACCCTGAGCAATAGTGAGACCCTGTCTCTACTAAAAATAGAAAAACCGGCCAGGCATAGTGGAGAGCACCTGTAGTCCCAGCTACTCAGGAGGCTGAGGCAAGAGGATCACTTGAGCCCAAGAGTTTGAGGTTGCTGTGAGGTGTTAGAGTTAGAAATAACTACTTTTGAATGTGTTTCAAGCTAGTAGTATTTCAGTTAGTATTTGACCTGGTATCAAATATTAGTATTTGAAAATAACTGGATTTTTCCCACCCTCCTTTTAAGTTATTCTTCTAATTCTATGTTTTTAAGGGCTTTCTGATGAATTTGCTAATAATAACATAAGGAAATGTCTTTAACAGGCAGAAGCTTTGCCTTAGTTCACTTTTAAAGGTGGAAGGACTAAGGCATTCAAAGAGAGCATCAGTTTTGACCATTTCTGGGTATATGTTTTCTAGATATATGGAAAATTGGAAGGTAAAATGCATAATGGGATATTATAAGTAAGGCTTTTAAGTCCGTGTGTGTGTATATATATATAATTATATATATATATATGTATACACATATACATATATTACATACACATATATAAACCACGGTAGTTAAGTGCTTTTTTTTTTTTTTTTTTTTTTTAAAATAGTGAGGGTGGGCGTGGGGTTGGTTGCGTTGGGATGTGAGAGGCACCTGGAACACCCCCCCGTGGG
>CAUYRH010064068.1:0-40787 GCA_963574655.1 Perodicticus potto
ATCTTTAAGTATTCTCCAAATATCTTTCCAAAAAGAACATATTAGTTTGCATTCTCACCAGCAATGCAGAAGTGTTCCCTTTTCTCCACATCCACGCCAACATCTCTGGTTTTTGGATTTTGTGATGTGGGCTAATCTTACCAGGGTTAGAAGATATCTCAAAGTAGTTTTGATTTGCATTTTTCTGATGACTAAGAATGAAGAACATTTTTTCATGTGTCTATAGGCCATGCACCTGTCTTCTTTAGAGAAGTTTCTCTTCAGGTCCCTTGCCCACCCTGAGATGAGATCAATTGTTCTTTTTTTACTAATACGTTTGAGTTCTCTGTGGATTCTAGTTATTCAACCTTTGTCAGAGGCGTAACTTGCAAATATCTTCCCCCATTCTGAGGGCCGTCTGCTTGCTTTACTTACTGTGTTCTTGTCTGTGCAGAAGCTTTTTAGTTTGATTAGGCCCAGTAGTGTATTTTTGATGTTGCTTCAATTGCCCGGGGAGTCCTCATAAAATATTCACCCAGGCCAATTTCTTCAAGAGTTTACCCTGCACTTTCTTCTAGTATTTTTATAGTGTCATGTCTTAAGTTTAAATCTTTAATCCAGGGAGAGTCTATCTTAGTTAATGATGAAAGGTGTGGGTCTAGTTTCAGTCTCTACAGGTTGCCTGCCTGTTCACCCAGCAACATTTGTTAAATAGGGAATCTTTTCCCCACTGAATGTTTTTAATTGGCTGGTCAAAGATAAAATAATGGTAAGAGGTTGGGTTCATCTCCTGGTTCTCGATTCTGTTTCATACATCTACCTCTCTGTTTTTGTGCCAGTACCATGCTGTTTTGATCGCTATTGGTTTGTAGTATAGTCTGAGGTCTGGTTGTGTGATTCTTCCTGCTTTGTTTTTATTTCTGAGTTATGTCTTGGCTATTCGAGGTTTTTTCTGATTTCATATATAATGATGTATTATTTTTTCAAGATCTTTAAAATATGACAATGGATCTTTAATAAGGATTTCATTAAAATTGTATATTGCTTTGGGTAGTGTGGACATTTTAACAATGTTGATTCTTCCCAGCCATGAGCATGGTATGATTTTCCATTTGTTAACATTTTCAGCTATTTCTTTTTTTAGAGTTTTGTAATTCTCTTTATATATATCTTTCATGTCTTTTATTAGGTAAACTTCTGAATAGTTCATTTTCTTTGGCACAACTGTGAACAGAATAGAGCCCTTGATTTTTTTTTTTTTTTTTTCAGCTTGGCTATCATTGGTATATATAAAGGCTACAGATTTATGAGTGTTGATTTTGTAACCTGAGACACTGCTGTATTCCTTGATCATTTCTAAGAGTTTTGTAGTAGAATCCCTGGTGTTTTCCAGGTATACAATCATGTCATCTACAAAGAGTGAAAGTTTGATCTCCGCTGTTCTTTAACATTGTAATGGAAGTTTTAGCCCTTGCAATTAGGGAAGAAAAGGTGATCAAGATTATTCAAATAGGGTTATCTCTTTTTTTTGTTTGTTTTTCTTTTTCTTTTTCTTTTTTGTTAAACTGAATCTCACTATGTGGCCCTTCGTAGAGTTCCATGGCATCACAGCAACCTCCCACTCTTGGGCTTAAGGAATTCTCTTGCCTCAGCCTCCAGAGTAGCTGAGACTACAGGTGCCGCCACAGCATCTGGCTACTTTTTTGTTTCATTTGTCATTGTTGTTTAGCTGGCCTGGAGCAGGTTCAATCCCACCCTCCTCCATGTATGTGTCTGGTGCCATAACCACTGTGCTATAGGTGCTGAGTCATTTAGCTCTTTTTTTATTGTTTCACATTTTTTTAAATTTTAGTAGTTTACTTTTCCCATAAAATTATCCATTTCATCAATATTTTACATTTGGTTAGCATAACTTTACATACATTATCCCCTAATAATTTTATGATATCCTCCATGTTTATGATCACATCCCTTTCTCGTTACACTTTTATAAATTTGTTGTCTTTATGTTTCTTTCTTCCTCTCTTGTTTTTATTGTGGTTTGCTTTGCCAAATAATTATCTGCTTTGTTTGTGATTTTCAAAGAACCGTCTCTTAAAGTTATTTATCAATTTTACTAGTTCATGTCTCCTTAAGCTTTGATTTGTTCTTTTACTTTCATGATTTTCATCTTCCTACATTTCTTAGAATTATTTTGTGTTTTATTCTTAACTCATGAAGGTAATTTATTTTTATTTCTTGTTAATAAAGTGTTATTTAAAGAAAGCATAAGAAGTTTCTTAAGGTACTGCTTGTTATAGCTTTGCTCCCCTGCCCCCAGTTTTAAATGCTCAATATTATTATCTAAATAATGATTACAATTTTTACTTTTTCATTATTCTAGGAAAAATTCAGGATTTCTGAATCTGTTTCATTTCTAGTTATAATGTGCTTTAACTAAGGAATAAACCTATAAATGGTTTGTTTCGTTTATGGAATCAATTTGAGGTTTTCTTTGTGATCTAATGCTTATTAGATGCTTCCCTGATGTTTGATAAACTGTATCTTAGCTTTAATTTTGAAGACACATAAGGTAGATTACACATAAATATGTAATTTATGTACTTTCTTAATAATTCATGAAGTATGAAAATTTATACATGCACATATGATTTAATCCCCAAGTTTGAACATTTGAAAACACTCTAGCATAATTCACTTTTCCTGAATTTGTTCCATAATTAAAGAGAGATAGGAGATAGCTAACTTGAGACATTGCTTACCAGACTGTCCCAGAGGGAAGGAAGCATTTTTAGATAAAGGAACAAGGAGAAAGAACATAGCTCTGGCTTAGGTCAGAGGAATATGTACCGGGGCTTGTTGGACACATCAAAGAGGAAAATTGTGAAGCAGAGAAAGAAGAAGAAAAAGGAACAAAAGATAACAGCAAGTATCAAACACAGAAAGGCTCAAAGCCCAGTAAAGGTATTAGGGGAGATCCCATTAGAGAGCATTCCTTCAGTGATCACTAGGCTACCAAGTTATTCGGAATTTTTCCACCAGTGTGAGTCCAAGAACTATAGCAACCATGAAACTGTGGGGAGAATTTGCATAATCCCAGAGCTTGAAAAATATATCTGGGTTCATACCCTCTATGGAGGATGACCCAAGAGGCTGGAAAGCTGGCTTCCTTCTCCTCAGACTCTTCTCCCCTCCTACTGCAGCAAGGAGAGCAGTTTGAGTCAAGAATTTGGTGAGTGGCCACCTCTCCCCAGCTAGGGTGTCCTCCAGTCTGTTTCAAGGTTGCCCAGGCTATCACCTTGAGCACCTGCAATGGACCTGGGGTGCCTGATCAGGGAGTTCCTTGCCAGCTGGCATTTCCCAGAGACACAAGCCAGTAGATTAAACACACACGCTGGATCCCATGCCCCCAGGACTCCAATGGGTTGTTAGAAGATATAGAGGGGAGATATGGGAACTGTACTCAGGAGATGAGGGAGCCTACTTGTATGGAGCTGACAGAGGAGGTCTGAGACAAGGTGATCTGTGAAAGGATCCATGACCTTCATAGGTAAGACTTATTGTTACACTAGGATGGGTCCTCTGACATCAAAGATCCCAGCTTGCAGTGTTATGGCAATCAAGTGTGGTACATTCAGGCAACTATTTGCAACAGGACACTGGAGGGTAGGGGTAGAGCAAGAGGAGTGAAACTCATTCCCAAAGCCAGTGTTATAGCAACCAAGTGTGGCAAACTCAGGCAACCATTTGCATCAGGACCCTGAAGGGTAAGATTAAAATGAGAATGGTAGAATTCATTCTTAAAACCCTTTTCTCATCAGCAGTTATCCCAGTTTGGAGAGCCTGCCTTGACCCTCCCCCCACAGGCTTCCTAGTTATCAGCAAAACAATATTGCAGCCCTGCCAAGGCACAAAGTCTTCCTATTTGACTAGGGATGGTCCCTTGGTGAGGAAGAACAAAGCCCATGATGCAATAGCAACCAAATGCAAAATATTCAGGTACTCATTTGCAACCAGAAACCAGAGGGCAGAGTTAATGCAATGTTACCAGCCACTGTTAAGATGAACATTTCATGCAGGGAGCTACTGGTCAGGCCCTAACAAGGTCAAATGAGCCAACGTGTTGACATCTGTAGGTTGTTTATTCACTTTCAAGACCTACTGTCATAGATAAGTTGGGGAACTGGACTCCATAGTACTTGACAAGGACCCAGGGCACTCTGTGCACCCAGTGAAGTGTTGACTAACCATAAATTTACTCTAAAATAAAAATGGTTTAAATATATAACGATTTTAAGATAGGAAGATATTGTATAACTTTGTAACGTATGAGGAATAATTTGTTTAAGATATACTATGATTATTAATAACATTGCTGATGTTTACTTTTACTGTGAGAATAAAAAGTAAAAGAGGGGAGCGGTGCCTGTGGTTCAGTGAGTAGGGTGCCGATCCCATATACTGAGGGTGGTGGGTTCAAACCAGGCCCGACCAAACTGCAACAACAACAAAAATAGCTGGGCGCCTGTAATCCCAGCTAGTCAGGAGGCTGAGGCAAGAGAATCGCCTAAGTCCAAGAGCTGGAGGTTACTGTGAACAGTGATGCAACAGCACTCTACCGAGGGCAACAACGTGAGACTCTGTCTCTAAAAGAGAAAAGGGAACAGAGGGGACACAACTGTTCTTTGAAGAGATATCCTTGATATTTTTCAGAATTGCTAGCTTTTTTTTTTTCTTTTTGTAGAGACAGAGTCTCACTTTATCACCCTCATGAGTGTGCTGTGGCATCACACTGCTCATAGCAACCTCCAACTACTGTGCTTAGGTGATTCTCTTGCCTCAGCCTCCCGAGTAGCTGGAACTACAGACACCCGCCCGCCACAATGCCTGGCTATTTTTTTGCTGCGGTTTGGGAAGGGCCGGGTTTGAACCACCACCCTCAGTATATGGGGCTGGTGCCCTACCCACTGAGCCACAGGTGCCCGAATTGCTGGCATTTCTGTAAATATAAGTAAAACTGTTGATCTCTCATCCATTTCTTCATTGATTGGCTTGGGTGACAGGCAGAGGGACTCTTTGGTCTAGCATCATTTTTGACGACCATGAAGGCATGATCAGCTGGGCAGCATGGTAAGTATAAACTCAGTTAGGGCCCTGTTGATACTCCTGGACAGGCAAGACTGGGATGTTCCTTTCTGCTGCTCGTTGCAGCTCTGCTGGAATAATTTTTTTTCACAGGAACAGTTGCTGCATCGTCCTCCTGTTCTTGCTGTTACCTCACATTGATAAAAAGATTCTTTAAACTTTTATTCAGTTGTACAGAGGTATTAGAGTCCCCATCTGGTTGTGCACAGGGGTTAGGGTCCCCATATGATTGTGTACAAGGGTTAGATACCCGTCTGATTGCCTAAGCATATTTTGGGTAGGCCCCAACTATGGAGTGGTCTCAGTTGTCAGTTCCAGAGGACAGCATTTTGGGTCATATTCTATCTGATTGATCATCTTCTGGGTACCCACCTATAACTGAAAATATGATGAGGTTTTACTATGAGACAGACTGGCCTTTGTACAATCTTAAAGGTGAAGAGAAATAGTTATTACATGGCTCCTTGACTTACTATGTTATTTAACAACTGGAGTTATTTTGTCAAAAATCAAAGAAATGAGATATCTCCTATCTTCAAACTTTTATTTCTGTTTGTGTACACATTTGATATTTGTCTCTATTTAAGTGTATAATATTTATCTCTGTTTCTATATGTATACATCTGGAGGAAAGGCAATTGGGGTGAATCCTGTCTGATTGGACCACTTATACAAGTACTACTCTCTGACTAAAAGGAAATTAACATTCTATGGTAACACTAAATATGTTTTGGGTTCTGAGGAAAGATGACCCTTGAACTATTTCTTAAATATTGTACTATTTTATAGCTTGAATTGTTTTGTCAATGTTCAGCAAAATGAGATGAAATTCTGTGTGTACTACTTTTCATGTCTTTACATAATACAGATGCAAAAAAGGAAAGGGAAGCTTCTAAAGGTTCAGGAAAAAAAAGAGGGAGAAGAATCAGCCACTTATGAGAAAAAGTTATAGTTCAGGGTGAGGATGATTACTGTAAGCTGGTAAACAAGATGGATGAAGCTTGTGTAACCAATACTCCTATGTTCCTATCAGCTCCATAAGGGTAGCTAAAGAGAGTAAATCTCTTCCTTACCTGAAGGAAGGGGACCTAGACATGGTATCCATATCTAAAGTTCATCAGGGAACTCAATTTAGCTGGGGAGCCAGCCACAAGGATATAGGTTTCACAGATTTACTTTTATTTTCAATGCTTTCTTTTTACTTCATGCTCTGCTGAGGTTTAAACTTGCTGGAATTTCTGATCTACATTCTGCCTGCTTACATCATCTTTACTTTCCAGATAAAGTGTCTCTTTCAATTCCCTTCTTCCCAATTTAGACCCTGATACTAGGGAAGTACAATCTATCCTAGCAGTGCACTTCATTTTCCAGTCAGTCCCTAATATTTGGCATAAATTTCAAAAACTTGCAAAGGAGCCTCAGACTGCACAAATAGAATTACAAACCTGGCCTTCAATAGTCTTTGATAAATAGATTAGGGCAGAGAGAAGAGAGAGAGATGATAGGGCTGGCAGCAGGCTCTTAGGGCAGAAGGAAACTTTTAAAATAGTGGCTAACACTATGATAGAAATTTTTCAGAGACAAAGGTACCCTGGAGGCTCAAGCAAGAAGATATTAATAATCTACCCTGTTCTGGGGGCTATAGCCTGTGTCATTTGCAGTCAGCTAGGTATCTGGAGAGAAATGTGCCAGGGAGCAGAGCTTTAGCCCATAACTGGCAGTGCCCTCCTGAGTCAGCATCCTACACACCTGTGAACTCTGTAGGAGTACTTCAGTCTGACAGAAAGACCTCAGGCTCAGAACAAGTTCAACATCTTCACACCAAGATGGCTGAGCCTCAGGGAACACTTTCTTTTATGGGTAAGCAAACAATTGCAATAAGACCAAGGCCACTTCCTCTGCTCTCCCTGAATATTAAGACCTCTGTTTTTCTCTCCTCTCTGCATCTCTGGAGTAGAAGGTAAAATACAAATCCCTATATATTGCACAGCTTCTCTGCCACTGGAAGATTATGTCTAATTGTCCCACTCCACTGTTTGCATGGAATCTTAAGGTTAAGTTAAATACCTAACTCCTTTATCATTGCAGATTTTATTTCTCAGACTCCTAGAGAAGCTTAACTAAAACTTTGTATACAACCATCTTTATCCATTTTTTCTGGGTTTAAAGTTAAAATAAAAGAAACTAGTAAGTGGGGGAGAGAAATGGATGTGAAAAATCATGACTATGAAAATGTACTTTTAGTAAAAATTAATAAAAGATAATAATTTTGTGTGGAAAAATATCTTGTATAAAAACTTTGTGTTTTAAAGTAACTGGTAGTTTAAGAAAGAAAATTTTTTAAATGTTGAAAAATTGTTTAAGTCATAAAAATTCATAAAATGTTTCTAAACATTTGTATATGATTAAGTTGGTTATAATGAAAAAAACTCTTGTTAAAACAACAAAGTTTCTGTTCTCAGTTTATAAAACTTATGTTTGAAGCCTCCTTGGTTTTTGTTCTTGTACAAGTGTTTAAACTAATGAGTAAACTCTTCAAAAGTTCAGAACTCAAAGAGTAAACCTACCACTCTAGAGTGAAAACACAAAGTTTGTTAAACTCTATCTTTTTGTCTGCTAATACTGTGGTTGTTAGATTACAAGTACCAACATTGTATGTATGGTACCAACATTCAGCAGAAGATCCAACATCAGTGACTTATTTGGACCCCCCCCCCCAAACAGTGGTCGCGTTACTTTTTAAAACAGCAGCCACTTTTCTTTCCTAAACTGGCACTGCTATGTCTGGCTCTTTCAGTAACTAGACATATCCTCAAATAACTTATTTTGATTTATACTGTATTGTAGAACTTGATTTTTTCTCTTCCATTTGTAGAAAATGACCTATTCAAATTTTCAGACCCTGTATTATCAACTGCATAACAAGATTTATTTCTTCACACTTAGAGCCTGTCCACTTACAGATTCTAGCCACCACCAGTTATCAACATTTACAACAACAACCAGACATCCACCTGTATGAAAACAACCACACTCTTGAACAACTACACCCCACTTATTATGGCCCTCTGGATGGATATCCACTTCTGCACTTACTGAAAGCTACCTGCAGAGACCATTACTCACACCACTCCAGCTCAGTAAAGAAGAAGAGTGGTCAACGGCCTTCTTCCCGAAAATTAAGCTCTACAAATCAGAGAAGAAATATGAAATGAGGCAGTTAATTAGGCATGAGCAGGACAGGTGATGGATACAGCTAGTAATTTTTGGCAATTTTTTTTATTTATTAAATCATAGCTGTGTGCATTAGTGCAATCATGGGGTACAGTGTGCGGGCTTCATACACAATCTGAAATAGTTTCATCTAACTGTTCAACATAACCTTCATGAGATTTTCTCGTTTATTATGTGAAAACATTTGTGTTCTGCATTTAGTAGGTTTCACCTGTCCCTTCTATTTTTGGCAATTTTTGATTGACCTAAGTAAAATATATCTAAGTAGTCACACTAAGTAACAAGGGAATGGGACTGTTCAAAACTTTTTAAGTGAGGCTGGGTGCAGTGGCTCCTGCCTGTAATCCTAGCACTCTGGGAGAACAAGGCAGGTGGATTGCCTGAGCTCAAGAGTTTGAGACCAGCATGAGCAAGAGTGAGAACCCCCCTCTATTTTTTTATATTTTATTTTTTAGTTGAATCATGACTGTGTACATTAATGCTTTTATGGGGCACAATGTGGAATGCTTACATAAAACTGATTAATGTAACCCTCACCTCGTTTGCTTATTTGCTATGGTAAGACATTTATACTCTATTCTTAATAGTTTTGAAGTGTACCACTGTGAGCCCACTCTCTAAAAGATAGAGGGGTGCTGTGGCGGATGCCTATATCCTCAGCTACTCGAGAAGCTGAGGGAAAGACAGTCCCTTGATCCCAAGAGTTTGAGGTTGCTGTGAGATAAGCTAATCAATGTCCTAATTTTCTGACATGAATAAACAGATGTGGTCATATGTCGTGCTAACAGATTATTAGATTATTTTGGAAACTGCTTGATTAAGACCCTAAGGAGGGGGCTCCTAAGATAGAACAAAAGACTTGTCAAGGAAGATTCCCCCAAACTAACCAAATGTTTAGTCTACAATAGAAAATCTTTAGGATGCACATGCAGTTAAAGTAACAATGTTCCTAAGTAAAATACCATCAATGTGACTAGGACTCGTGGACCATAATGGAGAGGGCACAAAGCTCCAGCTAAAGTGACGCATCTTCCCATCTTTTGATTAGTATAATTTGGACTATAATGATTTATCAAAATGTAAGCATTTGCCTTTCCATTAGGAAGAAAATGTATGGACTTATTTCACACTGTACTGAATTTATCAAATTTTTATTTAACAGAAAGAACTTATGTAAAACAGGCGTTTCTATCTTATTTAGTAGGGGTGAGTTCCTTTAGAACTCTTAAAAAAAGTTACCTTTCTTAGACATGTAAACAAAAGTATAACTTACTCAAAGATATATAACTAAGAAACATGTTATTATGACAAAAATTAAAAACCCCAATATTTTCTTTAAAATTGGAGGCAGTTAACATATCCAGTCTTCCTGTGTAATCAGACAACCACCCTGTCTTATACTATTGTACACCTGAAACTACCTAAAAGTGGTTTCTCCTTTATATGTATAGTATACTCATATATCCCACTTAATAGTACTGATGTACCCTGCACTATAAGACATCTTACACCCTTCTTGCCCTATATGCAGGACATGCAGCACTCACTGGACACGCTCAGTAGGTATGCTTAGGAACTACATTTCCCCAGCACCTGCCATAATGATGTACACTTGTTCAGTCCAGCCAAATATGTCTTCTTATCTATTCTTATGTTGCCTACTATGAATATCAGTCTTAATATTCATATTGGCTGCTTGACCTATGCTATGGCAAAAGCCTCAAATCCTACTTAAACTATAAACTATTATTACAGAATTAGAACAGATTTTTAAAAAACAGTATTAAAAAATAAAACTGCAGTAAACTACTTATCACTAAAACATAGTCATAAGTGCCAATATTTTAAAATTGTATGTTACTTTCAAGTTGTCATTAATTATTAATTGGAATAATTAATTAAAAAGAAAATGAAAACTGTTAATAATACAATCCAGGACATAACTAAGAAAGAAAGATTCTTTAACATTGCAAACACTGTATTCCTAGTTACCTGACATTGTCTGGCTATGCACAATAGCCATGTCTGGGGCTCTTGTTAGGCCTCCTAATTTGTTACTGCATATATTACTCTGCATAAAACATGTCTGCTTTCATGTCTCTTTGCTCACTGTGTAGGTTTTCAACCAAAGCACCTTGTAACCCCAAAGTTAATGCCTTAAATAATAGCTATTACATTCATATTAACATAAAACAGGACCCACAGATATGGACCTACAAATACTAATAAGAGGGAACATTACAAGCCACTGTTAACCTGAACAGCCATTTCTTTTTTTTTTTCTTTTTTCTGTTCTTTTTGCAGTTTTTGGCCTGGGATGGGTTTGAACCTGCCACCTCCAGTATATGGGGCCAGTACCTTACTCCTTTGAGCCACAGTCACTGCCTTGAACAGCCATTTCTTTTAGGGAGCTATTGGTCAGGCCCTAACCAGGCCAGATGGACCTATGTGTTGAAATCTAGATGTTGTTTTTATTCACTTCCAAGGCCTACCATCATAGATAAGATGGGGAATTGTACTCCATGGTACATGTCTAGGACCCAGGGAACTCTTCACCCAGTGAAGTGTTGACTATAAATTTAGTCTAAGATAAAAATGATTTAAAGATATAACCACTCTAAGAAGATATTGTATAACCATATAACCTATAAGAACAAATATGTTTAATATATTCTATAATAAGTAATAACATTGCTGTTGTTCACTTTTACTGTGAAGATAAAAAGTAATAAAGTGAAAGAGGGGCAAAACAGTTCTTTGAGGAGATTTCCTCACTGTTCTCCAGGATCGCTGGCTTTTCTGCAAATAAAAGTAAAACTGTTGACCTCTCATCTGCTTCGCTGTTGATTAGTTTGGGCAACAGATGGACAGAGTTCTTGGTCCAGCAGCATCAAGAGGAATTGAATGCACTCTGACAGCCAGTTCAGGAATGATGGCCCCTTCCTCATAATCAGTCATCACAGTTTGAAGAGCTTGCCTTCACTTTTCTCTGAGTGGCTCCCCACAGCATCCAGGAAAATTATCTTTCAGCCTTGCAGAGGCTTTCCAAAGCCTTCCAGGCTTGACAGATGTAACCATACTCAACCATGTTTCTCTACCCACTTCTGTTGTGGTTGAGAACAAGCAACCCCTGGGAACTACAGGGTCCCTCCCAAAGCCTATAGTATTTAAGTGCTCCTCCTGAGGGACTACAGCTTATTATAGGCACAAAAGAATATCTCTGCAGTAGATTCTATCCTGAGAGCATCAACCACTGATAGGGACGACAACTCTATAGCTTGTTGTAGAATGTACTAACTCAATCAATCAGGGTGTGGCATCACCCACCATCTGGAAGATTAATGTAAAGGTCCCAGTACAATTCACACTGCTTAGAAGAGGTGAAGACAGCAGGCTAGAAGCAAGCTGAGGGGACACTGATTTTGAGGAAAGAAACAAAAGTTACAAGTAGCTAAATCTGTGAGGAGTCTCCCTTTCCACTGAAGACCTTTGGGCTAGTTAGGGAACTGCTCAGAATCTGTGCAGAGACATTTCATGGTAGACCACCAGAGATCTGCTGCCTGTCAATCCTGGTTTCTGCAACTGACACCATCTTGATCTCTCTGGCATATGGAGTCAAATCTGCTTAGGACGAAGCCTTTCAGAAGTAGTCAATGCATCAACCTCACCAAGCCAGAAAGGTAACAGACACTTTCCAGTGTCAAGACCTGTGACTGTGACTAGGAGCTGAGCACACCTCCTGTTGGGTACAGGAGATGAACAGAGGAGGATTACCAGAGGCCAAAGGCAGCACTTTAAAAACTAGGGTGACTGCCTCCATGGGTCTTAGATGTATGGCAAACATTGGCAAACCAGCAGCTATAGTACATTTATGCAGATGTTGGGCCACTGCCACAAACCCTTGACCATGCTATTTGGAATCAACAGTTATCATATTGATGGAAAACCCCTCAGATGGGTTGCTCTGCAACCTTCTGGGGATTTCTTAAAATCCCCAGAGCCAACTCTGAAGCTTTTTCTGTGCCTGAGTCTGAGGCTCTGCACCTGTAGCTCTAGAGCTCTTATCAGGCCTACTACTTAACTCTTGAGACTGAAGAGTTATGACTGGACCTCAAGACCCCACAACTTATCACCCAACAGTACTGCTGGACTGGAAGAACATCTACAAAGCACAACACTTCACTAAAACTTTCCCTGAGCAGCCATCACTCCCAGACTTGGTTTTAGATAGTACTCAGCAAACACAAATAGATGTCTTCAATCCTACTAACCCAGCACTGAAAGAAGAGGAGACAGATGAGACTAAACCAGGAAAAAAAATGCTGGTTTATAATGCAAAATTAAGAAAAAAATGTTCAACACCCCCAAGTTAAAATAATGGAGCTACAGTAGTGAATTCCACCTACAAGAAAAATACCAATATGATAAAAATGGAATTCAGAATATGGATGACAAATAAGATGAATACATTAAAGACAAATTTGAAAAACAACATAAAGAAGCCACCCCAAATTTAGGAAACCAATGAAAAAAAAAAAGGAAGAAGTCACTAAAAAGCTAGAAAACATAGGAAAGGGTATAATAGAATTTAAAGAAAGGAAAAGGGCCATTTAAGTAATTTCAAAATGCAGCAGGCAGTTTTAACAACATATTAAACCAAAGAGAAGAAAGAATCTCAGAAGTTGTGGTCCCAGTGCATCTTACAACGGCACATGTGAAATTTACTAGGTGTAGAATAAAAATGTCTTAACACAATAACTAAGAAAATGCCATGAAGGCTATGTTAACCAGTTTGACGAAAACATTTCAAATTGTATATAAAACCAGCACATTGTACCCTATGATTGCATTAATGTACACAGCTATGATTTAATTAAAAAAAAATCTCAGAAGTTACAGGCAAGGCTGAAAAAATAACCTAGTCATTTAAAGAACGAGAGAAGAAGAATGTAAAAACTGTCAAGCAATTATTGAAAGAGATATATGACTATGTGAACCGAACTAACATTTTAATTCTAGGTATATTCGAGTGAGAAAAATATAGAGCTAAAAATATTGAAAACCTATTTGAGGAAATTATTGAAGAAAAATTTTCTGATATCACCAGGAATTCATTCATACAGATATAAAGTGAACATTTAACACCAGGGTGATTCATAGAAAATAGATTATCTGTGAGACACATAGCAATCAACCTGGCCAAAGTGAAAATTGATCATACCCCAAAAGGAAAAAACATAAGGATAACTGCAGACTTCTCAGTGAAAACCTTGTAAGCCAGAAAGAATTGGAGCCTCATCTTCAACTGACTTAAACAGAATAACTTACAAACTAGAATTTTGTATCCTGCAAAAGTAAGTTTCACAATCAGTGGAGAAATTAAGTATCTTCCAGACAAGAAAACACTGAGGAAATTTGCCATGACCAAACCTTCTCTGCATAGAATACTCAGAACAAAATTATACAACACTCAGCATAACACATGACCACCAGTGTGAAATCACATAAAAAACCCAAATTCACAACTTTGTAAATAATATAATGTTTAAATTTTAGATTAATATAAGGGTACAAGTAATTAGGCTACATTGTTTGTATTTGTTAGGTAAATTTCAAGTTGTAGTTAAGCCTTTCACACAAGGGGTGTGCTGCATACCCTTTCATTGTGCCTACTAGGTGAAAGGTTACAAATGCCCTTGCCTCCTCACTTCTGTCCTACACCTTGTCGCCCTGCACTGGAATTTAATTATTTTTACTCTCACATGGGGGTGTATTTGTTTGTCTATTTGTTTCATATTATTATTGTGTACCATTGGATACTTGTTATTCCATTCTTGTGGTATTTTCCTGAGAATGATATTCTTCAACTCCATATAGGTAAATACAAAAGATGTAAAGTCTCTATCTTTTTATGGCTGAATAGTATTGAGCCATACTGAGTTGATGGGCACTGGTTTGATTCCACATCTTTGTGATTGTGAATTGGGCTATGATGAATGTAACAGTGCAAATAACCTTATGGTAAAATGATTTTTATTTCTTCTGGGTACATACCTAGTAATGGGATTGCAAAATCAAATGGGAGGTCTACTTTTAGCTCTTTGAGAGCTATCCTTACTTCTTTCCATAGAGTCTGTATTAGTTTGTATTCCCATTAGAAGTGGAAAAGTTTTCCCTTCTCAACACATCCATGCCAGTATCTACATGTTTGGGATTTTGCGATGTGGACTATTCTGACTGGGTTAGGTGATATGTCAGGGTGGCTTTTATTTACATTTCTCTGGTGATCAAGGATGATGAGAACTTTTTCTTGTGTTAGTTGGTCATTCATCTCTCTTCTTCAAGAAGGTTCTGTTCAGGTCTCTTGCCCACTTATAAATAGGATTGTTTGTACTTTCTTATTGATTAGTTTGAGTTCTCTATAAATTCTAGTTATCAATGGTTTGTCTGATTCATAGCATGGAAATATCTTCTCCAATTATGAAGACTGTCTGTTTGCTTTAGTTGTTCCCTTGGCTATGCAGAATCTTTTTATCTTGATCATGTACCCTTTGTTTACTTTTGGAGTTGCTGCAATTGCTAAAAAGTCTTCATGAAATGTTTTCATAGGCCAATATTTTCAAGAGATTTTTACCACATTTTTCTAGAATTTTTTATTATTTCATGCCTTAAATTTAAATATTTGATCCAGTGAGAGTCAATTGTTGTCACTAGTGAGAGATGTGGGTCCAGTCTCAGTCTACATGTAGCCAATAGGGATTCTTTTCACCAGTTTGTTTTTATCAAAAATCAGATGGTGATATGTGACTGTGTTCATTTCTATGTTCTCTATTCTATTCCATCTATAACTCTGTTTTTCTGCCAGTACCATGCTGTTTTGATCATTGTAGACTTATAGTATAATCTGAAGTCTGGTAACGTGATGACTGCAGATTTGTTTTTATTTCCTAAGATTATATTGGATATTCAGAATTTATCTGGTTCCAAATGAAACAAAGTGCTATTTTTCAAGTTCTTCAAACCATAAAGTTGGTAATTTATTGGGGATTTAATTAAATCTGTAGATAACTTTGGGTTGGGTAGACATTTTAATAATCCTGATTCTTCCCATCCATGAACATGATATTTTCTTTCATTTGTTAACACCTTCTGTGTGGGGTTAGAAACCCCCACATGTACGTCTCATGTACAGCTCATTTGAGTGAGCCACTAATGGGTTAAATTGGCTTTTGCCTTCACAGAAAAAGTAGGGGTTTGGGCTGAGCCTGAGACAAATGCAAAGGCTGTTTTCTTATGATCCAGAAACAGATACTTTGAAGTTTTTGCAGGATTTGGTTCCAAGGAGTTAGAAGTTGAAAAGCTTCTTGCCTGGAGACACGGCCCAGAGGTTGACAAAATTTTTTTCAAAAGCCTAAAGATCTCAGCACTGTGGAAAAACAAAGCCATAAACCCATTTAAGGTTAACTTGGAGAGCACATGAGGAGTTTCAGAAATTAGTTCCCATGAAGCTCTGTCTCTCTTATTTTTATGTAGATTTATTACACCAAAGCTGAGGCTCATTTACAAGGAGTTAAGGTAAAAGAGCACTGTGCTGGTTTGCAGACTTGATGTCTGCCACTTAGGTTTAGAGTTAGATAGAGAAGCTAGATAATGGTGAATGTTGTAAATCATAGATTAAGTGTGCATGTGACTGCCAATGTATATAAGGAGGTCAGAAATAAAGTTAATTTGCTACATGACACAACAGAGCCTGTAGCCTGCTTCTTGCACCCTCTTAACATTGCAGAAGGAGCTTACACCTGAGGTAAAGCTGCGGCCCCTGCGTCTCCAGTCACGCAACATTCTGCTATTTCTCAGGGTTTTGTAGTTTTCTCTGTAGAGGTCTTTCATGTCCTTTGTTAAGTACATTCCTGGATATTTCATTTTATTTAAAGCTACTGTGAAGCATATTGTGTCTGGATTTGATTCTCAGATTGCCTGTTATTGGACTATACGAAGGCTACTGATTTGTAGACATTACTTTTGTATTTGGAGATGTTACTGCATTTCTGATCACTTCCAGAAGTCTTGCGGTTGAGTTCCTGGAGTTTTCTAAGTATAGGATCGTATCATTAGCAAAGAGTGAGTTTGACCTCCTCTGTACCCACTTTGATAATCTTCTCTTTCATGATTGCATTGGCTAGAACTTCCAGCACTATGTTGAATAGCAGTGGTAAAAGTGGACATCCTTGCCTGGTTCCAGGTCTAAGTGGAAATACATTCAGTTGTATTCCATTCAATATGATACTGGCTGTGGGTTTGTTGTAGATGCCCTCTATCAATTTAAGAAATGTCCCATATATGCCTTTTTTCTTAAGTATTCTTGTCAGAAAGGGATGGTGACTTTCATGAAATGCTTTTTCTTCATCCATTGAGAAAAGCATATGGTTTTTGTTTTTGATTCTATTTATGTGGTGAATTACATTTATGGATTTATGTATGTTGAACCAATCTTGCATCCATGGAATAAAGCTTAACTGATCATGATGTTTAATTTTTTAATGTGTGCTATATTCTGTTTTATTGGATTTTATTGGATATTTTTGTGTTGATATTCATTAATTGTATTGGTCTGTAGTCTTGTTGTTGTTGGATCCTTTCCTAGTTTTGGTATGAGGGAAATTTGTGGTACTTTGTAGAACATGTTATTGAGGGTAGCTTCCATCTCTATAATTTTGGAATAATTTCTGCAATATGCGTTCAAGCTCCTCTTTGAAAATTGTGTGGCACTCTAGTGTAAAACCATCTGGTTGAGGATTTTTTTGTTTGGAAAATTTTTTATTTTTATTGCAATTTCAGTGCTTGATATTTGTTCAAAATTTCTAATTGTTTCTTATTGAGGTTAGGGAGATGCTGTGACTCCAGTTATTGGTCTATTTCCATGTTTTAAAATTTATGTGCATAGAGGGTTTTTTTTTTATTAATCAGTGGTGATCTTTCATATGTCTGTTATCTGTTGTTATTTCCCTTTTTCATCTCTCATTGATGTTATTAGAAATATGACTTTTATGTTTCTACTTAATCTGGCCAAGTATTCATTAATTTTATTAAACTTTTCAAAAGTGCCAACTTTTTGTTCTCTGATCCTTAGAATGGTCTTAATTTCATTTAATTCCGATCTAGGTTTGGGTTTGGGTTGCTCGTCCTTTCAGCTCCTTAAGATGGTTAATTCAGCTCCTTAAGATGGTGCTCTTCTAGTTTTCTTTTTTTCTTTTTTAATTTTTTTTTATTTTTACATATACATGTGTTAATTAGGTTTCCACTTTTTGCCTTCACAGAATTTAAAAGGCTTAAAATTTAATAACCTTCATGGATTGGTAAGCTATGGTGTATGTATACCATGGAATATTACTCAGCCATTGAAAACAATGGAGACTTTGCAGCATTTGTACTAACTTGGATGGAGGTGGAACACATTATTCTTAGTGAAACATCACAGGAATGGAGAAGCATGAATCCCATTCTTGTTTTTTGATGTGGACATTTAATGCAGAAAATTTCCTCTTAGGATGATTTCTGCAGTGTTCCACAGAATTTGATAGCTTGTGTCTTCATTGTTGTATTGTACCACAAATAATGATTTCCTTCTTCATATCTCTCTTTCCCCAGATGTCATTCATTATAAAGTTGTTAGTTTCTATATCTTTATGTGGAGATGAAAAATTTTGTTGGAGTTGAGTTCTACTATTATCCAGTGGTGGTCTGAAAAGATACAAGGTATAATTTCTATTCTTTTAAGTCTATTTATGGTTTATTTTTGCCTTAAAATGTGATAAATTTTGGAGGATGATCTATGAGGTGATGAGAAGAATTTATACTCAATTTTATTAGGTTTGAATCTTCTATATATGTCTATTAAGCCCATTTGTTCTAAAGTCTTGTATTAGTGCATTGCTTTTTTGGTTTTTTTCTTCTTTGCAGATCTCTCCAATTCTGTCAGAGGGATGTTGAAGTCCCAGTTATTATGTTGTTGCAGGGTATCATATTGTTCAGATCAGTTAGAGCTCATTTTTTTATATCTGGAAGTATTTAAGTTGGGTACAGAGATAATTAGTATTGAAATGTCTTCTTGCTGTATTATTCTCTTGACAAGTACATAGTGTCCATCTTGTCTATTTTTGTTGGCTTAAATCCAATTATATCTATAAATAAGTTTATGAATACAATTTCTGCTTTCTTCTGATACGACATTTGCTTGTAATATTGTTTTCCAGCCCTTCACATTGATTCTTGCTTTGTCCTTAAATGTTAAATCTATTTCCTGAAGATAATTTATAGTTACTTGTGCTTTTATATCCAATCAGCCGCCCTGTGTCTCTTCAGTGGGGAATTCAAGGCATTCACATTTATTGAGAGAACTGATAAATATGGTAGAGTTCTGTTCATCTTGTTTGGGGAAGTCTATTTCCTTATTTTATCGCTTGGGCCATTGTGGAAGCTCGGATTTGTCCTTTGGTTTCTGAGTATCTTTATTTTGCTGGTGGTTCATTGAACTGAGAATGGGTCTGAGTACTTCCTTAGAGCTAGTGTTGTGCTGAATTTCCTTATTATTTGCATTTCAGTATAAATTTTATTTCCCCATTAAATAAGAAACTTAGCTTATCAGGTTACAGTATCCTGAGCTGAATTTTCTTTATTTAAGAAAGTCAAAAGTAGATGGCCGCCCTCTTCTGGTTTGAAAGGATTCAACTGAAAGTCTGCTGTCATCCTGATGTTTTCCCTTGTAAGTAAGAAGTTGCTTATGCCTGGCTGCTTGCAGAATTTTCTGTTTTATTTTGACTTTGGCCAAGTTAATCACAAAATGTCTAGGAGATAATATGCTTGAATTGAGTGGTGCTGGGGTTCTGAAATTCTAGTATCTGAATTTCTATGTCTCTCACAATGCTTCATCTCTCTGCCAAGATGTCTTGAAGTAGGCTCCCATATTTTTAGGGCTCTCTTCTTCTCCTTCAGGAATCCATACAAGTTAAATATCCATGCATTGGAGTAGTCCCTATGTTTCCTTCAAAATTATTTGCTTTTATTCTATTTTTTCAGCTTCTTTGAATGATTGGGATAGCTCAAAAGTATTTATTTGATTTCTGAGATTATTTCTTCTCCATGTTTTACTCTATTGCTGATACTCTCTACTGTGTTTTGAATTTCTTTGAATGCCCCTTTCACTTTCTTAAGCTTTGCTATACCCTTCTTAATTTTTTGCAGATCCCCTGTGACTTCACTGATTTCTTGAGACAGGTTTTGGACTTCCTTTTGTAAAAGGCAAAAGATTTTTGCGATCTGAGGAGAAACCAGAATATTGGACTTCCTTTTGGAATTCTTCTGCCAGCTTCTCCTCAATTTCACTTATCTTATTTGCCATCCATATTCTGAATTTTATTTTTTTCAATTCAGCAGTATCCCTATGGCTGGTATTTTCAACTGTTTCTCCCTTGTAATCTCTTGGGAGAGTTGATCTGCTCTGACTTTTCATGTTTCCAGGGTTTTGATGCTGATTTTTCCCTAAAAGTATTTTCAGTTTGTTTATATATATTTTGTACTTTTCAGATTGGAATGTTAGGTTGTTCCTAAATTTTATTGCTAAATAACCTAGTTGGGATAACTTAGGCAGCACTCAGGATACCTATTTAAAAACAAAAATTTGTGGACTGAAATCAGATCTAGAGGTTCCAGGATTTGGAGTTCACTACTCTCTGTCACTACTGACTTTTCAAATGTACTGTTGCTTATAGCTGTGGCCCTTCCTACACACAACCTCTCAAAGCTCTTATGGGTCTGCAGTATATGAGAGTCCCTGATAACCAGCCTTTCTTTCTTCAAGGCAGGTGGAGTTGGGCTGGTGGCATGACCTCCAGTCACACTCTTAGGCTAGGTGTTGCTCCTAGATAGTGAGCCAAACTGTTACCATGCTAACAAATTCAAAAAGCCATGATTTTCACTACAGGCCCTGCTACAACAGATTTGAAACAACACAGCTTTCACCTGCAGTTGGAGTTTGGAGATCTGTGGCTTGCCATCTACTTCCTGGGCTTTCCTAGAGTGGGATCACCCTCTGTGAGTCAGCAGGAGAGGAGTGGGGACAAAACCTCCAGGTGGGGACCACTGGTCACAGAGACCAGACAGAGCCATGCCAGAGGGCAGGAAAACCCCTTCATTCAACAAGAAGGAAACTCAAAAGGAACCCAACCTTGGGTGGCAACCATTGCTCAGTGCGTAGCGCACTGGCCACATACACCCAGGGTGGAAGGTTTGAACCCAGCCCAGGCCAGCTAAACAACAATCACAACTGCAAGAACAACAATAACAAGAATAGCTGAGCATTGTGGCAGGTGTCTGTAATTCCATCTACTTGGGAGGCAGAGGCAAGAGAATTGCTTAAGCCCAACAATTTGAGGTTGCTGTGAGCTATAATGCCACAGCACTCTACTCAGGGTGACAGCTTGAGACTCTGAAAAAAAGAAGAAAAAAAAGAACCCAATCTTGCCACAGTTAGTGTAGTTGGGCCATATTTTTCTCCCACAGAAGGGGGCAAGGTGCACTCAGTTCACTGGGCCATACAACGCAGAGATTCTTCAGAATTCCCATAGAGACACTGGAGGTGAAGGACCTGTCTTCCTTTCCTCCTATGGCCAACTAAGGATCTCATCATTTCCTGGTGACAGAGAAAGTGACCTCTGTAACCTTTGTCTTCTCATTTGCTATGGGAGCTGACTAGAGACCAAATCTCCCTTGCCATTCTGGTGCCTCAGGGTCCTCCAGGCCCTCTGAGAAAGTCTAGTGCTGTGACTCACCCATGTTCTGTGAAGCAGACCTTTGCAGGGGACAGTATGTCAGGTAAGGAAAGAAAGAAGGTGGATGGGCAGTGGCCCCAAAGTGGTTGGAACCAAAATAGCTCACTATTAAGCCCAGCAGAATGGGAACCTAGAAGGGATATTCTTAGGTGCAGGAAAACTGAGACTTACTGTCCCTCATGGTTCTCTCTCATGTGGTGATATGTCCGGTGTTTATTTGCTTGCAGAAAGCAAGCCCCTTGGGTAGGGAAAGGGTTCTCATTATCCTTGTATTTGGTAATAGGCTCCTCCAGCCTGGTCACCTTCCTATCTCTCCTCTGTTCTCTTCCTTTCTCTTTCTCATCTTTATCCTCTCAGTTTGTCTCAGTGGGGTTGCTGAGCACCTTGATTTCTTCTCTTTGCAATCAGCCACCAACTTTCATCTACTCTGAGTTCACTTCAGTCCAATTTTACTAATTCTGGATGGGAGCTTCTGATTAAAGCTGCCTCTAGCTGTCCATCTTGCCCCCCCCACTCTATAGTTGTTCTAATTATAATATGCCGTGGTATATTTGGCTGGTGACCATTAGGCTTCCTGTATCTAAATGTCTAGTATTTTTGGTAGTGCTGGACCATTTTCATTGATTATTTCCTTAAATAGTGTGTTCTAAACTTTTTCATCTCTCTTTCCCCTCAGCAATACAAATAATTCATAACTTCAGCCACTTCATGTAGTCTTGTCTTGAAATATTTACTATTTTTCATTGTTTTTCCTTATTTTTGTCTCACTGGGTTATTTCAGAAAACCTATGTCCAAGTTCTGAGATTTTTCTCCTTGTTCTAGTCTGTTCCTTAAGCTTGTGAATATATTTTGCATTTCCTTCAATTAATTTTTCAGCTCCAGAATTTCTGTGTTTGCAATGATATCTTGCTCCTTGATAAATTTCTCATTCATATATGAAATGATGTTCTGATTTTTCTGTACTGGTTTTCAGATATCTTTTACATTTCATTAAGCTTCTTTAGAAATAACATTTGAATTCTTTATTTGTCATTGTGATGGATTATTCTGTATTGGGATTCTTTGCTAGACAATTGTTTTCATCCTATGGTGGTGTCATATTTCCTTGTTTTCTCACATTTCCTGTGTCCTTTCACAAATATCTGTTACTATAATGTGGCAATTTCTTGTTCTTATTTATGAAATTCTTTTCACAGGGGGTAATTTTTCCCTCAAGGTGTATATATGTGGATGATTGAGTGGAACACTTTGTCATTGATTTTGAGTCCCTTGAGGGTCAATAATATCTATGAATTCCTCGGTGGCTTAGGGAGTATTTATTAGTTGAGGTTGTGGTGAATTTTTTCTGGGAACTTCAAAGGCAGTTGAACCAGTCTTTGGGCCCTTGTGGTGAGAGAAGTGGGCTGAGTATGCCTGGTTTTAGATGTCAGATCAGCTTGTACTGGTATAATGTTAGTGTGTCCTGAGGAGGCCAATTTTTGGGCCTCCAAATGTCTGGTTCAGAAGCTAGTAGTGGGAATAGAGGTCAAGCTGTGTAGGCTAGTTTTCAGGCCCTTGAGAACTTAGTGTAATGGGGAAGGTGATATTATCAGAGGTGGCACCACCCATTAGAACACAAGTGTTCTATGTTGGTGTTACTGGTAGTTACAATGAATTGGGAAGCCTAGTCCCTATTTCTACAACTGCCTGTAACAGGGTAGTGTGTGCTGCCCTATGTTCTTAAGAATTCAGGCACTTCCCTTTCTCTTCCCAGCCAGGTGGTGGGTGTAGGTAAATCATCTTGAACTCAACCCGAGGGTGGGACATGACCTAGAGTTAAATTGGCAAAATGGTGCCAATTGTGGGCATGCAAACAAAGAGGAAAGAGACCCTTTAATTCAAGCAGAATAGGAAAGAATCTTAAAGGAGTGCTTTCTTTCCCCTTCTCAGTGTTACAGGAGTTGAGAGCAGAGTGGTGGAAATTTTCTTTGATGTGTGTGGGGCAGTTTTGGCTGTCCTATTCCTCCTCAGCTGTGAGCATTTGCAGCTTCATCTTCCCAAACTCAACCTGATGTTGGAGTGCTGTTTGTCCTTAATCTTAGGATCAAAGTGGGTAGAGACCCTTCTAGTCAAACATCTTGACTAGAGATGCTGGAAGGAATGTCATTCACTTATGTCTTGGTCTCAAAGCAACCTGAAACAAGACAGTGGGAATTATTCTAAGTATATAAAGAAGAGTTTGAGCTCCCCTGCCTCTTAGCTGAATGGGGCTGTGGTTGCATCAGTCTGAATTTAGCCATGGAAGGGCCCTGCCCAGCTTCAAACTCCCAAAATGGTTCCCTGGGCCTGTAGCCAGAGAGCACAGGGCCTTTCTCAAGAAGGATGTGCTGAAAGAAAACTGTAGGGAATACAGCTCAATGGAGACTCAGTACCACAGCAGGCAGCTTCAGGATGCTTGCACAACCCCAGATGTATGCTGAAAAGCCTGATTTTCATGCTCCTCACCACCTAGGTGGGAGCTGCAGCAATGTGAAGTCCAATTTCAGCTCAATGATGGGACACAGCCCAGTGTCAAATTCTCAAAATGGTTCTTTGAACCTGGAACTGGAAAGGCTGGAGTCCCTCCTGGGCAAGCAGCATGGACAAGAAATCTTAGAAAATGCTGCTCCTTCACTTCCAAGTCTCAACAGAAGCCCATAACAGGGTAGTAGGGACTTTCCCAGTGCAGTGTGGGAGTGCCTAGCCTCCTAGTTAACCTTACTATTTTTTTTTTTTTATTTGGTAGGGATTGTTCATCATGAATTTGTACTATCTGGACAGTCAACCTAGTTTTATGTTTGGGAATGCTAAAATGGCTACATGAAAAAGATAGATGAAAATGACCTAAAATTTTCACTAACTCATAATCTCTTGCATCACAACAATGCACCAGCTTATAGGGAACTATCTGTGAGGGAGCTTTTAGCCAGTAAACAAATAACTGTGTTGGAACACCCTCCCTACTCATTTGATCTGGCCACAATGACTTTTGTATTCACTTAAAGATAGATAAAGGAAATATTGAAAGGAAAGACATTTTGATGACATTCAGGGTATCAAGGGTAATACACCAGCTCTGATGAGCATTCCAGGTAAATAGTTCCAAAATTTCATTGAAGGGTGGATTAGGTGCTGGTATTGGTGCATAGGTTACCAAGTGAAGTACTTTGAAGATGACCCCAGTAGTATTAAGCAATGAGTTATATAGCACTTTTTCTAGGATGAGTTCATGAACTTAATTGTCAGGTCTCCTTTAAGCACTCATTATAGCTATTATACTAAATCTTCATCTTATTGTTTATCAGTTGATGGGTAAAAAATGTCTCATTCTGATTTTCGTTCCTTCTATTACCAGATTATTATACATATGAAGGATTTTTTTCCTTCTCTATATTGTTAGTTCTAATCACTTACTTGATTTTATTAGGGAATTGTGTTTTTCTTATTAAACCAGTAACTATTGTAAAAGTTAAAGTAGTGAGTCCATTTTTTTTCAAGTGGAAAGTATAGGAACCACCTCAAGTAATTCAAACACAATATTTATCAGAATACTACAGTGCTGAGAAAGAAAAAGTCCCAGAACCAAACGTTGAGAAACTTCAACATATTTTCACTTTTGACTACAAGAGAAAATGAATTGGATGGGGCAACCTCTTAGATAACAGCCTGGCAACCAGGTAGTTCATGGAAGAATTAAAGATAGACATGCTATATGTCCCAGCTATTCTACTTGCAGTTATCTAACTAAGTGAAATGAATCCTATGTCTACACTAAAACTTGTACAAAAATATTAATTGCAGCATTATTTATAATAGTCCACAAGTAGAAACAAGAAAATTTTTAATCAGCTGCTGACTGGCTAGACGAAGTTTGGTGTATCTGTACAATGCAATATAATTTGACAATGAAAAGAACTAAAATTTTAATAAATACTACAACCTGGATGAACAGGTTAAAAATAATTATGCTGAATGAAAGAAGGAAGCTACAGTTCTGGCAGTCCCTACACTATTCTATAGCAACAGCTCCTGTTGGTTTGTTTAATAGTTTCTCACAAGTCCTGTTGGCTTTCTTCACTTTTTTTCAATCTTTTGGCTTTTGTTCATCTGACAGGTTAATATCAAATGACTTATCTTCTTGTTTGCTGATTCTTCATTCTGCTTGATCAAATATGCTATTGAAGTTCTCTATTGAATTTTAAGCTCACTCATTGTGTTCAGTTCCAGAATATCCTTTTTTTTTTTAGACAGAGTTTCAAGCTGTCACTCTGGGTCAACCTGGGTAGAGTGCTATGGCATCATAGCTCACAGCAATCTCCAACTCTTGGGCTCAAGTGATCCTCTTGCCTCAGTTTTTCTATTTTTAGTAGAGACAGCATCTCACTTTTGCTCGGGATGGTCTTGGGCTCATGAGCTCAAGCCATCCACCCACCTCAGCCTCCCAGTGTGCTAGGATTACAGGCATGAGCAACCTCAGAATATCTTTTTCTAATGATTTGTTTCTCTTTGTTGAACTTCTAAATTTGTTTGTTTGCTTTCCTGAATTATTATTATTATTATTTTTATTAAGCCATTTGTACACAGAACATGTATACATTTATGCCATTATAGGATTCAATGTGTTGATTATTTGTACAAGTTGGAGTGCTTACATCCTACTAATCAACATAGCCCTCACCTCATTTACCCAATTACAGCATTAAGATATTTATGTTCTACACCTAATAGATCTAACTTGTACTTGCAATATGTTCCCTAGGTGTAGTTCCCCTATTAACTCTCCCTCTATCAGCCTACCCCTCTTCCTTTCCCTCTTCCTCCCCTTCCCTCCTTCATCCTAGGCTATAGTTGTGTTTCATTTTTCATATACAATTGTGAGTGATTATAAATTGGTTTCACAGTAGTGGTGAGTACATTGGATATTTTTTTTTCCATTTCTGAGATACTTTATTAAGAAGAATATTTTCCAGCTCCAGCCATGTAAACATGAAAGAGGTAAAGTCTCCATTTTTAATAATGCTGCATAGTATTCCATGGTATACATATACCACAATTTATTAATCCATTCATGGGTCAATGGGAACTTGCGCTTCTTCCATGACTTGACAATTATCAATTGAGCTGCAATGAACAATCTGGTGAAAATATATTTATTGCCAAATGATTTTTGGTCCTTTGGATATACAACTAGAAGAGGAATTGCAGTGTCAAATGGCAGGTCTACATGTAGATCCCTGAGTGTTCTCTAAACTTCCTTCCAAAAGGAACATACTAGCTTGCATTCCCACCAGCAGTGCAGAAGTGTTCCCTTTTCTCCACATCCATACCAAAATCTGTAGTTTTTGGATTTTGTTATGTGGGCTACTCTTACTGGACTTAGATGGTATCTCAGAGAGGTTTTGGTTTGCATTTCTCTGATGATTAAAGATGATGAGCATTTTCTCATGTGTCTGTAGACCATGTGCATGTCTTCTACAGAGAAGCTTCTGTTCATGTCTCTTGCCCATATTGAAATGGGATCACTTGTTTGTTCTTAGTGATAAGTTTGAGTTCGCTGTGGATTCTGATTATTAGACCTTTGCCAGAAATATAACTTGCAAAAATCCTCTCCCATTCTGAGGGCTGTCTATTTGCTTTACTTAGTGTGTTCTTGGCAGTGCAGAAGCCTTTTAATTTGATCAGATCCCAGTAATATAATTTTGATGTTGCTTCAATTGCCTGGGGTGTCCTCCTCATAAAGTATTCTCCCTGGCCAATTTTTTCAAGTGTTTCCCCTATACTCTCTCTAAGAATTTTTATAGTTTTATATCTTAAGTTTAAGTCCTTTAACCAGTAAGAGTCAATTTTTGATAGAGGAGAAAGGTGTGTGTCTAGTTTCAGTCTTCTACAGGTCGCCAGCCAATTTACCCAGCACCATTTGCTGAATAGGAATCTTTCCCCCAATTTATATTTTTAATAGACTTATCAAAAATCAAATGACAATAAGTGTCTGGGTTCACCTCGGTCTTCAATTCTGTTCCATACATCTAGCTCTCTATTTCTGTGCCAGTACCATGCTGTTTTGACCACTATCAATTTATAGTATAGTCTGAAGTCTGGAAGCATGATTCCTCCTGCTTTGTTTTATTTCTAAGTAATGTCTTGGCTATTGGATTTTTTTTCAGTTTTCATGTAAAACAAAGCACTAATTTTTCCAGGTCTTTAAAGTATGACATAGGTGCTTTAATAGGGATCGGATTAAATCTATATATTGTTTGAGGTAGTATAGACATTTTAAAAATGTTAATTCTTCACAGCCATGAGCATGGTGAATTTTTCCGTTTGTTAACAATCTTCCACTATTTCTTTTCTCAGAGTTTCATACTTCTCTTTATGGAGATCTTTCACTTCCTTAGTTAGATACACTCCCAGATATTTCATCTTCTTTGGCACTATTGCAAAGGGAATATGGTCCTTGATTGTTTTTTCCCCTTGACTATTGTTGGTATATATAAAGGCTACAGATTAATTTTGTATTAATTTTAAGTGTTAACTTTGTATCCTGAGACATTGCTGTATTCCTTGATAACTCCTAGGGATTTTGTAGTTGATTCCCTTGGGTTTTCCAGAAATACAATCATATAATCTGTAAAGAGTGAAAGTTTAATCTCCTCTGGTCCTATTTGGATCCCACTGATTGCTTTATCTTGCCTGATTGTGGTGGCTAAGACTTCCAATACAATGTTGAAAAGCAGTGGAGACAGTGCGCATCCTTACCTGGTTTCTGATCTGAGTAGAAATGGTTTCAGTTTTACTCCATTCAGTATGATATTGGCTGTGGGTCTGTTGTAGATGGCCTCTATCAGTTTAAGGAATGTTCCTTTTATACCTATTTTCTTAAGCATTCTGATCAAGAAAGGATGATGAATATTGTCAAAACACTTTTTCTGCATCAATTGAGAGAATCATATGGTCTTTGTTTTTTAATTTGTTTATGTGATGCATTATATTTATGGATTTATGTATATTGAACTATCCTTGGGACCCTGGGATGAAATCCACCTGGTGGTGATGTATAATTTACTTGATATGTTGTTGGATTCTTTTTTATAGGATTTTATTAAATATTTTTGCATCAATATTCATTAGAGATACTGGTCTATAATTTTCTTTTTTCGTTGGGTCTTTTCCTGGTTTGGGGATCAGAGTGATATTTTCTTCCTAGAATGTGTTGGGAAGTATTCCTTCTTTTTCTATGTTTTGGAAAAGGTTAAGTAATATAGGCACTATTTCCAATTTAAAGTTTTGTTAGAATTCTGAAGTGAAGCCGTCTGGTCCCAGGTTTTCATTTTGGGAAGATTTCTTATAGTTGATGCTATTTCAGAACTTGATATATGCTTGTTCAACATTTCCACATCTTTCTGGCTAAGTCTAGGAACGTGACATGTATCCAAGTATTGATCCGTTTCCTTCAGATTTTCATACTACTGAGAATAGAGTTTTATGTAATATTCATCAAGGATTTGTTGAATTTCTGAGAAGCCTGTTGTTATTTGTCCTTTGTAGTTTCTGATTGATGAAATTAGGGATCCTACTCTTCTACTTCTGGTTAGGTTAGCCAAAGGTTTATCTATTTTATTAAACTTTTCAAAAAAACAGCTTTTTGATTGGTTGATCTGTTGTATGATGCTTTTGTGTGCATTTTCATTTAGGTCTGTTCTAGTTTTAGTTATTTCTTTTCTTGTGCTGAGTTTAGGGTTGGAATGTTCTTCCTTTTCCAATTGCTTGAGATGTCCCATTAAGTTGTTGACTTCCTCTCTTTCTGTTCTCTTGAGGAAGGTTTGCAAAGCTATAAATTTCCCTTTTAGGACTGCCTTTGCAGTATCCCAGAGGTTCTGATAGTTTGTGTCTTCATTATCATTTTCTTCCAAAATTATGGCTATTTCCTTCTTAATCTCTTCTATTATCCAACTATCGTTCAGCATGAGGTTATTTAGTTTCCATGTTGTTGTGTGTACATGCAGATTCCTGTTGTTACTGAGTTCAACTTTTATTCCATGATGGTCCAAGAAAATACAAGGAATAATTTCTATTCTTTTAAATTTTCTGAGGTTAGATTTGTGACCTAAGATGTGAACAATTTTGGAGGATTATCCATGGGCTGATGAGAAGAATGAGTGCTCAGTTTTGTTAGGATGAAATGTTCTGTAGATGTCTGTTAAATCCAAATGTTGAATGGTTAAGTTTAAGTCTAAAATTTCTTTGCTTAGCTTCTTTTTGGAGGATCTATCCAACACTGCCAAGGGAGTGTTAAAATCTCTGACAATTGTGGTGCTGGAGGAAATCAAGTTGCTCATGTCTGTTAGAGTCTGTCTTATAAATTGAGGTGCATTCTGGTTTGATGCATAAATGTTAATAATTGAAATCCATCATGTTGAGTGTTGCCATTAGCAAATATGAAGTGACCATATTTGTTGGTTTAAAGCCTATTGTATCTGTGAATAAAATTGCAACACCTGCTTCTTTCTGATTTCCATTTGCCTGAATTATAGATGACCATCCCTTCACCCTGAGTCTATGTTTATCTTTTAAGGTAAGGTGAAATTCTTGAATGCAGTAGATGTATGGCCTGAGTTTTGTATCCAGTCAGCCAACCTGCGCCTCTTTACAGGGCAATTTAAGCCATTCACATTAATTGAGAGGATTGACAAGCCAGATAGTATTTTGGGTATCAAGTTTTTCAAAAGTCCAGTGGACATTTTTAATCCTTTTGCCATTGTGGAAGTTGGAATTTGATCCAAAGTTTCTGAGTGAGTTTACTTTGGTGGTGGAGGATTGTTCTGTTCATTATGGAGGATAGGGATGAGAATATCCTGGAGAGCTACTTTACTTATGGCAAATTTCTTCAACATGTGCATGTCATTAAAGTATTTAATTTCTCCATCACAGATGAAACTCAGTTTAGCTGGATACAGGATCCTGGGTTGAAAGTTGTTTTGGTTAAGGAGATTAAAATTAGATGACCACTCTCTTCTAGCTTGCAGGGTTTTAGTGGAGAGATCTGCAGTCATTCTAATTTCTTCCCCTTGTAGATCATGGTTTTCTTATGTCTGGCAGCTTGTAGAATTTTCTCCTTCATATTAACTTTGGTAAAGCTAATTATAATGTATTTATGAGAATTTTTATTTGGATTGAGTCATGCTGGTGTTCTGAAACTGTCTGCTATCTGAATTTCAGACTCTCTGGAAATTTCTCTTTGATTATTTCATGAAGTAAAGCCTCTGTATCCTTCGCAGCAACCTCATCACCTTCAAGTATTCCTATAAGACGAATATTAGATCTCTTCAAATTATCCCAGAGCTCTCTGAGGAAATGATCTGTTTTTGTTTTCCACTTTTCTCCCTCTTTCAGCATTTGGAATGTTCAAAAGCTTTGTCTTCAATGTCAGAGATCCATTCTTCTGCCTGTTCCATTCTGTTACTGAGGGATTCTACTGTATTTCTCAGATCTTTGAGGGCCGCAAGTTCTTGCCTTAATGTGTCAAAATCTTTGGTGATTTTGTCTTTGAATTCATTGAATTCTTGAGACATCTTCTGAATTACTCCTTGAAATTCTAATTCCATCATTACCTCCATTTTGTTGATCTTATTTGCTTTCCAAATTCTGAACTCCATTTCTGACATCTCAGACATTTATTAGTAAATGGGATTTTGTGCTGTGTCTGCCATATTTTTCCTTGGGGGAGTTGATCTACACTGATTATTCATGTTGCCAGAGTTTTTCCACTGATTCTACCTCTTGATTGTTTTTCACTGTTGACTAGATGGGCAGGTAAGGTGAAATTGGATTGGGAGTTCTTGGAGTTGTGGTTAATCAGCCCATGGTCAAGGATCTAGGATTGATCACTGCAGGTTTTTCCCTATAACTTTGCAAAGGACCCATACAGTATTACAGTCTGAGGCTGAGGAAACCTGCTTTGTTTGGTGAGGTAAGGTGGCTCTGTCTTGTATTCAGCTGATTCTTGGCTGATCCTAGTGGATAAGTGACTGGTGAAGTCTTAGCTGTGGAGAAATACAAGCAACTAAGAATCTCATCCTCCATGGACAACAACTAGAAAAGGAAAACCAACCCTTCATGTTACCACACAACCAGAGTGCCACCCAAGAGGGTCCTTTGGTGGTTGGCCCAGGTTAGGAGTTCCAAACCAATTGATCCAGTCAGTACAAACTCTTAAGTGGGAGAGTTTGAAAGATCTCCAGCAAATAGCTGGCAAAGGTCTACTGGCTGCTAAAATTTGGCTTGCTCTTGTGTTCTGGAATCAGAAAGTCCCGCCAAGTAGCAGAGTTGGACCAGGGGGCTGTGTATCTTTCTCCACTTTGTTCCTCTTTCAAGACCAGTCACTGGTGACTCCACAGGACTGAAGTCCTTCTTCCTCCAATAAACAAAGGTGCTGGGGCTTTGTGCCTGTCAGAGTCAAAGGAAGGTCAATGCCCCATGGTTCGGCCACTACACTCTGCCACCATCCTGCTGGGGGAGCTTAGGCCTGCCTGCCTCAGGTACTCAATAGCCACTGGCAAGTGTTCCACTTGAACTCAGTCTAATCCTGTGGGTAACAAACCAGCAAATGCTTTTCTCAATCAGCCACCACACCTTTGCTCCTGCTGCTCTGCAGCACTGGTATCCCTATACAGCGAATTCTGGTTTCCTCTGGCAGTCCTCAGAGTTGGGGAGGAGTCTCTCTGATATTAGACCCCAACTGGATCATTCTATTGTTGCTGCATCTTTGAAGGAAGTGAACCTGCACAGCTCCCAGGTGACTGCCACAGCCAGGGAGTTCTGGCTGTAGGAACAGCTCTGGGAGCATGGGGCACAAAGATCCAGGAGCCGGGCGGGGGATGCTGTACATGTTTCTGGCAGTGCCTGGCACCTGGTGACTTCATCAAGGAGAGCACTCAGCTCATGACTCCTGCTGGGTAGGCAGGGAATGGCACCAAGGTTCCCACAGGGCTGAGTGGGAGGGGAGGGCGTGGGATCCACCACCACTCTAGCAGGGCCAAAGGTGAGGTTTTGGCCAGGAATGGGCTTGGTGCAGAACCCCACAGCTCTAGCAAGGCCACAGCAAAGTTTTGGCCAGGTGGGGTGGTGGGGCGCTTGGTCTAGGGTGGGGGATGCTGCTCATGAGCCTCTTCCTGCAGTCTCTGCAGGGGTTAGGCTTCTGGTTCATCAGGCAAGGTGGGAAGAGTGGACTTGAAGTTCAGAATGGCAGGCAAAATGTTAGTTCAATTTTTCTGCCTGGAAAGAGAGTGCTCAGAGTCACAACAGTGTCCCTCTGGGGAAGTAGACTCCCCTTCCTACAGCTCTCACCTGTGTGGTGAGACAAGAGGTTCTCAGTTCCTCACTCACCTGTAAAAAACCTACAGAAGCAAATGAAGAGAAAAAAAACAAATAAAAAAACCCCACAACTTTCTTGGGGGAGGGGACGGACACTTTTCCTTTGTGATTAATTTTTACCTGAAGTTTGCTTTCTTGGAGTCGTAGCTTGTCTCAGCAGAGGTGACCTGCAGTTATTTCTCTTCTCTCTCGACTCTCCCAGTCTTCAGCTTAATTGGGTACTTTTTGGATATTATCCTTCCCTCTGGACTGGAGCTTCAGTTGGAAGATCTGTTTCTCTGAATTAATTCTATTCTCTATCTGTGTACTCTTATAGCTCATTGAGTTTCTTATAGATTGTTGTTTGAAATTATTTGTTAGGCAATTCATAGATCGTCATTTGTTTGGTGTCAACCACTGAACCTTCATTTTATTTCTTTTTTGTGTACAGAAAGATGCCTCTTGACTTACAATGGGGTTACATCCCCAAGAACCCATTTTACGTCAAAAATATTGTAAGTTTAAATGTATTTAATAACTTAATAAACCAATTATAAAGTTAAAAATGTTATAAATGAAACCAATATAAGTTAAGATACTCCTCAACTTATAATGGGATTATGTCCCTATAAACCCATCATAAAGTGAAATATTCATAGTAAGATAAGAATGTTTCTGTATTTCATGGATTCCTCATGATAAAGCCTTGCATTGCTATTTTACACCTGATACTCAGTTTCTCCAGTTTTTACTTCCTGGTTTTGGGACAGAGAGCTCTTAACCAGTGAAACAATCATGGATTCTAGGGGTCTTAAAGAACTTTTATATAGATGTGCTTGCTCCATCTTTCTTGTTCTATTTTAGGGAGGCTGAATTGCAATTTTTTCTTGACACTCAGGCATGATATACTGGGTAAAAGCAATGTTTCTAAATAGGCTCTTAGTAATGCGGTGGTATCGTGCTGTGAGGGGGATGGATAATACAGGTTTCTGGTTAGGTTAAGTTTTTTAGTGAACTTCTGTCTCTGAACTGTGAACTTTACAAGTGCTTCTCAGAACTTCCCTCCCCCACATAGCATGGCTTGAGTGAGCTAGAGTTCAATATTTCTTTACTTCCACATGGAAGAGGAACCCTTTCCCTGTGATAATTAGGCTCTGATAAGGTTAGGTTCTGATTAGTTTGTTTTGAGGGCAACCCTATGTAAAAAGAATAAAATGTTCTTCTTTTATATTTAAGAATGGTTCCCTCACCCAATTTCCTGATAGAGCTATGAGGACATTTTTCTCTCCTATTCACTCTGAAAAATCTTATAAAAATCCAATAAGTGAAACTCACAAAAATTTGAGTTATTTCTGGTAACTGGGTTCACTTGGAGATTTTATCTCCACTGAGCATCCTATAATTTTTCCTACAGTCTGTCATCCGTTTTGGGGGGGAAAAAAGTTTTAAAATATTTGATGTAGTATATTGTTCTTTTGTTCTGTTTGAGGATTCTTTCCCTAGTCCAAGGTCATAGCATATTATTCTATATTTCTTTTAATTGCTTTTATACTTCCTATTTTTTTTTTACATTTATGTCATGGATGGACCTGGAAAACTATTTTGCTAATTATGGAAGTTTAAAATGTAATCTTGTTTTCCAAATAGACAACAAATTTTTCACAAAACTTTTATTAACCATTCGTCTTTCCTTCTGATTTGTCATACTAGTACAAATGCAGTATTATAATACTATATACACATACATATGCACACATGTATATGTATATGTCTCATAATCCAGTGTGAAGAAGGAGAACAAGTCAGAGTGGGAATGGTGGAGAATGAGGTAATAAATCACACAAGAAACAAAGATGGGATAGGCAGGACTGTAGCACCTCAGACTGCAGCCAGAACTGAACTGTGAAAACAGCTTTATTATAGTATCTAAACTAGGTCACTTTTCTTTAATAAAGTTGCTTACTATAGGGTAAATAAATGAAGGAATATATTTATCTTTACAAGTTCATAAATGACATGAATCAAGCACATAGGGTAAAGATTAACTTTATGGAGGTAAAGCTACACGCTCTCTGGCAAAATATAAAAGGTAAAGTACACAGGGGCTATGTGGCTTCTGAAAGAAGAGAAAAGCATGTTGTTGTTGAGAAAGGAATGTTGTTGTTCAAGGAGGAAAAGCAGTTGAGGGTCATTCCTTGAATGTCTCCTTGTGAGGGCCTTGCCACCTCACAGCATGTACTCCACATATATATAAACTGGACTCTCCATTTGCTTTCTATTCCTAAACCTTTTATTTTAATTATTAAAACGTTAGGTTAAATTTCAATATATTATGGACAAAACCATTCTTTTTTTTATCTTCTTTCAAAATTATTTTCACTATCTTTTTAAGATTTACTCTTCAATATGGATTTTAGCATAAATTTGACATATTTCATAGAACATCCTACTCTATTTTCTTATTTATTTTAATTGTCAGTCAATTCTCCTGGATTTTCTGCATAGAAAAACACTTGAAAATAAAATAATAATACCACATTCAACAGTAGCATAATCTCTCACTTTTTTTTTCTGATTTTGATGGTTATGCTCCTAAAATCTCATCAGAGATGCTTTTACACCATTATTTTTACTCATCGCATATAAAAATCCTTTATATTTCTTTAGGCCATATAGAATTTTATCTAGTCTCCCTTTTCCAAATATGCTTATCTCCTAGTCACCCCTATGCCTCCATCATTATTATAAATTTTGACACATGTATTATCTTTGTTCCATCTCAGATTCTACCATTATTCTCAATTATATCAACACTGATGTAAATAAAACATACACTGGCATCTTATTCTTGAGTTCCTCATCACCAGCAACTTTACTTTTTCTCCACTTCAGTTATCCACTCAATGATCACACTCTTAATCTTACCATTACCAGGACTTTGAAAAATCAAATTAATTATCCAGATGTTTGAAATATAAAAGTAAATCTTTGCAAATAATCTTCTATTCTTTTCTCTAGCTTAATTGAAAAGACCTAACTCCCTCTTCCTAAGGATAATCTTTTAAGTTGTGCTTTCAATTTTCTTTTCAACCACCTTCTCAGGCACCTAGCGCTACTGTTTCCTTCTCTCTTGTATCTTCATTTGTGACCCTCTAATGGTCTCTTCCTGTTGGTATATAATACATTAATGTTTTCTCTTATGCATAGTACTGTTCCATCTGGGTTTCTACGATTTGAATGTCCCCCAAAATTCATGTGTTAAAACTTAATCAGCAAGGTCACAGGATTAAGAGGTGAAAGCTTTAGGAAGTGATCATGTCATGAGGGCTCTGCTCTGACAAGTGGAAATAAAGACCTTATAAAAAGGCTTAAGGAGGCAATTTTGACTCTTCTATCCCTTCTTCCATGTGAGAACACATCTTTCTACCCATCCAGAGGACTCAACAACAGGCTGAGTTTAAAAGTGGAAACCTGGCCTTCACCAAACACCAAACCTATATTTTGGACTTTCAAGTCTCCCAGATTGTGATCAATGCATTTATACTGTTTATAAATTAGCAAGTATATTGTATTTTGTTATAATGTCACAAGAGGATGTGCATTATGTTGAGATATAACATTTTTGGTCTGCTACATAGACTTCATACTCCTCTTAAGTAAATAATGATATCTTCTTTCTCTCTCTCTCTCTCTCTTTTTTTTTTTTTTGTAGATTTTGGCTGGGACTGGGTTTGAACCTGCCACCTCCAGCATATGGATCTGGTGCCCTACTCCTTTGAGCCACAGGTGTCGCCCAATGATATCCTCTTTTTATGTCAAAAAAGTTGTGAGCACATTACAAGAGCATGCAGGAGCTTTAATTCTGTAGATAAAGGAAGGCACTATTTCTTTGTTTTGTTTGTTTGTTTGTTTTTTGTTTTTTGTTTTTTTTGGTTGAGACAGATTCCCACCCTATGCCCCTGAGCAGAGTGCAGTGGTGTCATAGCTCACTACAACCTCAAATTCAGGCTGTCATTATCCTGCTGTCTCAGCCTCTGGAAGCTGCTGGGATTACAGGCACTCATTGCGGTGCCTGGCTGGGTTTTTCAATTTTTTTAGGAGTCGGGGTTTCACTCTCATTCAGGCAAGTCTCAAACTTCTAAGCTCAAGCAATTCCTTCTCCCCAGCCTCCCACAGTGCTGGGATTACAAGTGCAATAAAGGAGGGCATTAAATACAAGAAACAATCAGGCCAAATTAATTGATGGGCATGCATACATTCATCTTGAATTTAAGATGTAATATATTGGCAATCATATGTTAAGTTGGCTAAATGAAAATTTGTACTCAATGGTGGTTTATGGCTAATGAAATTCTAGAACTTCCCTTACATTCTTTAGAAGATTTCTGATGACTCAGGAAGATGGAAATGTAGGTATATACATATTATGTGCAACCGTCTAATCTTATCCCTTGCCAAGGCATTAAGAATAATTACTGAAGTGGTCAAATCAAAGCACAAAGTGAAATAAATTGATACATTAAAAAAACTGAAAGGTTGGAATACCAATAAATGTATTTTGCCTTTCAAGATTCTCTGGAAATGGATAATTGATCATAGAATCCTTAAGCATGAAATAAGCAAACGATTAAGGTGCTCAAAAAACAGGTGGAAGACTTTGAAGTCTGTTTTATACAAAGATAACTTGAATGGCCACAGTGGTGTTGCCATCTTGTTCTTGTTTTCCATACTCAAGGAGATTTGGAGATTTGAAGACCTTTGCTTGAGAGAGGCTGAATGCCTTTTATTAAGAACCCTGAAATAGAGCCACAGTTGTATACTTTTAATATGCATCCAATCTTTGTCCACAAGGATCCAAATCTATTGACCAGATGACTAGATACAGATGAAATTCCCAGATTTCTTGGAAGTTACTGGATATTTTTCCTGAACTAAATCAGGCACTAAATCCTAGAAACTTAAAATTACACTATATCCCACAAATGAGAGTGTGGGCTTATCAAGGACAGAAGATAAAATAACTCTTAGCAAAGACTCATCTCTGTGTGGGGTAATTAAGACTGCAGATTAATGTTATGTTTTATTCCCCATTCACAGAATATGTTATAGGAAAACACAGAGTCAGCAACTGGGATAATCCCCATACTAGTTCCATGATCCGCAAAGTTAGGGCTATTATAATAGAAAAGGCCAAGTGGAAGTCACTAGAATTCTCCTTACTTCAACTCTCCTTACTCCCCACCAGGGCTCTAAACAAAAAGGGTCAGAGCAAAATGGCAGACTTGAGAAAGCTTCTTAGCAGCTGTGCATAGTGAAACTGGGGAGAAAAGATGCCAGGCACCTCTGGCTTGAGGGCTTTGCCAAGAAACATCCCTTCATGGGCACAGGGAGGCAGCAGAAGACTTCAGAACTCCAAGAGGAGGACAGAAGCAGTGAAGAAGCAGAAAGTACTTGTGTGCAGGCAGAGGCCAGCCATGTGATGGCTTCAGCAACAGTTTGCAGACAGAGAAGGCCTGTCAAGTGTTTTTTGTTTGCTATTTGGTTTTTGGTTTTTGGTTTTGAGCTGAGCACCTGGTTGAGTTACATCGGGAGGGTTTGGGTGAGTGAGCAAGTTATTTTGAACAGCACCCAGGGGCCAGGACTGAGTCACTGGGCACAGAGGAGCTTTCATGTTCAGTTGCAGGCCAGGTGCAGCCATTGTGCGAAAGCTGCATTGCAGGCTATGCCCTCAGGATCCTAGTGCAAGGCAGGTTCTGGTGTGCCTGATAAGTGAGGCAGCCACTTCTTGGGAGATTTGAGCAACACATACTTTCCTGGGAAAAACACTAAATAGCCAAGGAAAAGAGGTTGGAAAGGTCAAGGTATGTCTATTAAGTGGGCTGAGGAGAGCTTCAGGTTGTCAACCCAGAGGGGATTGATGGCCAAGAAGTCTGGAAGACAGGAACAGGTCTCTTCAGCAAGATGGAGACTTACAGTATTCATCTTCTACAGTTATATCAGTGTTGTGATTGGCATCTCACACACCAGAAGATCATCTGTTGCCCAGGCAATATACAGAAAGATATATATTTTTATAAATATATACATTTGTTAAAATAGTTTTAAACTTTTCCACCCTAGATTTTTCTTTTGCTTATTTTTCTTCCCCCCCCCCTTTATGGCACTTATACTTTTTCATTGATTATTTCTTTAAGAATGACTTAATTTTTGCTAGTTTTTCTGCCCTTGTAATTCTTTTTTACACACAATGTTATGCATTAAGTTTTTTTCTGATTGTTTTATTTGTATTAATTCATAACACTTGTCTTTCTTCTCTATTTGGTAAAGGGGGTGGGTCTTATGTCTGCTCAGTCTGGCAAAGAGCTTGAGACCTAGTGGCACTGACCCATGTCAGGCCCCCAGAAGTAGGGAATGTTGGTGTAGGTCAAAGTACACTACTGTACACCACTATTACCCCATCTCTCTCTTTCTATTCCCCTCTAGTTTTTTTCAATCTTCCCTTATATTCCCCCCCTTAACTTTATCTTTCCTCTCTTCTTTTTCTTTTATTCCTTATTGTTCTTCACTCTTTTCTTCCTTTTATCCCTTTACCAAAAGGACACTTCAATAAATTAGATCAGAGGCATGGTACCTTAAAGAGCAGGAGGATATGATAAGAAAAAGTAGGGCAAGGAAACAGAAAAAGAGAAAGCCTTCATGAGGAAGAAACAGCAGAGAAATTCTGACAACACAAAAAATCAGAACAAAGCAACCACCCCAAGAGATCATAAGGTAGCTACTGCAGAAGATTCCACCTATAAAGAAATGATAGAAATGGTAGAAAGGGAATTTAAAATATGGATGGCAAAAACAATGAAGGAAATTGTTGAGAAAGTGAAAATAACTAAAAGGAAATCCAAAAGCAGAATCCAGTAAGAGATGAATGATATGAAGAATATAGAAAAGATATAGCAGAGCTTAAGGAATTGAAGAAATAAATCAGGAAATTAATTAATTAATTAATTAATTTATTTATTTATTTTGAGACAGAGTCCCACTCTGTTGCCCTAGAGTGCCATGGCATCACAGCTCCCAGCATTCTCCAGCTCTTGGGCTTAGGTGATTTTCTTGCCTCACCCTCCCAAGTAGCTGGAACTACAGGTGCCCACCACAATTCCTGGCTATTTTTTGTTGCAGTTTGGCCAAGGCTGGATTCAAACCTGCCACCCTACGTATTTGGGGCCGGCGCCCTACACACTGAACCACAGGTGCTGCCACAATCAGAAAATTTAAAGATTCAGTAGAATGCATCAATAACAGATTAAACTGCGCAGAAAAAAATAATCTGAGAGGTAGAGGATAACGCTCTTGAGCTAACACACACAGTTAAAGACACAGAAAAGAAGAGAGAGAAAGCACAACATTAACTAAGACAATTATGGGACTTCATGAAATGTTTAAACATACAAATTATAGGTATCACAAAAGGAAAGAGTAATGCCTTAGAGAAATGGAAGCCCTACTAGAGTATATCATAAATGAAAATTTCCTAAGTATCACAAAGATTCTGACATACTCCTTTCAGAGAAATATCAAACCCCAGGTTGTTTCAATGCAAATAGAGCTTCTCTGAGACAAATATTAATGAACCTGTCCAAAGTCAAAATGAAAGACAGGATTCTTCAAGCAGCCAGGACTAAGTGCCTATTGACCTTGGCAAATCCATCAGGTTAGCTGAAGACTTCTGAAATGAAACTTTTCAAGCAAGAGGAGAATGGTCATCTACCTTTAACCCACTTAAACAAAACAATTTTCATCCAAAAATTCTATATTCTGCTAAGCCAAGATTTAAAATGAGTAAAGATTAAAGGGACTTAAATGTAACCCTAGAACAACTGTCCTTAATAGACATATACAGAACACACCATCACACCATCACAAACTAAAGTAAATACATTCTTCTTGTTGGTCCATGGAACATTCCCCAAAATAGATCACATCCTAGGACACAAATCATTCCTAAACAAAATCAAAAGAATTGAAATTACACCTTGTATCTTCTCAGACCACAAGGCAATAAAGGTAGAAATTCAACTACAATGAAAAGACTCATCCACACACAAAGGCAAGGAAATTAAACAACCTTAAGCTGAATGACAGTTGGGTCAAGGAAAAGGTGAAAAAGGAAATTATCAATATCCTTGAGCATAACAACAATGAAGTTACAAGCTACTAAAACCTGAGGGACATTGTGG